>OOFE01048671.1:0-13721 GCA_900323365.1 Monocentris japonica
CAGGACCAGAACAGCCAGATTCTGGAACAGTTTCTTTCCGTATACCATTAGACTGCTGAACACTCAGTAGCATGCTCCCTCACTTACTCTTGTATTTTAAACACTACTGTGTGTGTTCTGCTTTTTTATATCATATGCAATAACTTATTTATTTTAACTTAATTATGACTAGTGTTGTATTTTAATGTATATTTTATATGCTATGCCGTTTTATTTGCACTATTATTTGAGCCTGTAGCAACAAAATTTCGTTCAGATGTGCACTGAATGGTGTATTTTTGAATGACAATAAAAGTCTATCTATCTATCTATCTATCTATCTATCTATCTATCTATCTATCTATCTATCTTTAGTTTACATGAGGCAGACCAGCTGGAATACAAAATGCTCCCTGCTCCGATAGGCACTCATCAAATAGCAAATGCAAAACAAATTTAACAATAAGTCTACGCTAATGAGGAAACCAAAGCCCGTAGAAATCCCAATTAACTTTGGTCTAGAGGGCATCAAGATCATTTGGCAGGCCGAGAATGTGTCAGAAGGCAAGCCCGAGCCTAGCATCTACTGAGACACGGGACCGAGACGATCTCTCACTCCGAAGCCGTTCGTGATACTTCTGTGTCACCGGTCGCGTTGCCGCTAAAGCGATGTGGAAAGGTGTGATCAGTCGCCTGCAGAAAATCACCGCTCGGCTCTTTTATAATCCCTGCAAGCTGATCATTCTCCTCCCTGGTGGATGATGCGGCGTCTTTAGTTTTACCAAAAATACTTCAGGCATAAGTCGGTGCCTTCGTCTAGGGTCCGTTGCCTCATTAAAGACTCCCGATGTCTCTAATCCACTCACAGTTTAGCAGACCGGTCTCATTAAAACACACAGATATGTTTCAGGGGTTTTATGGGGATTGCATTATTCATGTTATTTTTATACACAAACATAAATAACGAGTTGTTTCTCATGATCGACCTCTATTGGGACATTGGTGGAGAGGCAGCCATTTGTGTCTATCTTTACATTGTGCAGCAGAAGCAACGCTTTGTGGCTGGTTCCATAAATTAGACCCTTGTGTACTTGGACACATTAACCGAAGACGTGCTCCACACTGCCTCAGACTTGCAGCTTAATGGAAAATTTCAACCTTAGACACTCTTCCACTGTTATATATCATCAATCAGCGCCGTTCAGTGCATTCCAGGAGGTATTTTGTGATGAATTGCTGTAATTTGCTTTTTTATTGTACCCACTCCCTCAGCCTGCCTTGTCTGCTTGTATTTCAGTTATTGATTCCCTACATTTCTCAGAATGATTTTCCACGTCCCCCAGAGAGCTCGCCTGAACTTGTTACATACAGCTGTTGGTTTCATGTGTAGGTAGAGAGAGTGAGAGTAATGAGAGTAATAGCGATAGCAACAGTAATGTCGTGTGTAAGTGGCACTTACTCAAAACACAGCATGTCTTGTGGCTGCATTGCATTCTGGTCTATCTTAGCTACTGTCGGTGGAGAAATTGGTGTCTCTGCCTCTTAGATAGGTGAAAAATTTTCTCCTATTAAACTCCATTGTAGCTGCACTGGAAATACCTTGACATGACGTCACGTCATCTACCTATGTATGGCCAGTTATTAAATACACCACCAAACAAAATTGGGCCCAGAAATACAAGGTATATCGCCAACAGCTGTTTTAACAGTGTTAAAAATGTTTTAGGGTGGATTTTTCCTTTAACAGATTTTTCACTTTTACTTTTACTCATGACATTACTGACCAAAACAATACCCACAATTGTCACGTTGTTTGGCCAGTTATCCACAGGAATAAGAAATATACACTACCAAAGCACAAAATGGACCCAGGAATGCAAGGTATACTACCATAAGCTGTTTTTAACATTAATAAATTGAAATAAAACATTAATATTAACATTAATACACTGAAATAAAAAGGTTGGAAAGAGAGCCTCACAATAAGAATCTGCTGATGGTTGTACTGCCCTTGCAGCGTGTTACTTAAGCAACGCTTGACAGGTAGCTAACAATATAAGAATCTCCAATAAATCACAAGGCTTAAGTTTTCTTGTTTCTTTACTGAAGAATTCAGACTACTGTGAAACTGCAAAACAGGGGTAGAAAAACAAATATACTGTTACAAGCAAATTCAAATAAACCACGTTTTCTCATCCTAATGCAGCTAAATTGGAAATTGTACAACAGCTAGGCTACCAAGCTAGCTAGTCACAAAATGTACACGCAACAGCACATGGAGAAACAATTTAACTCTAAAGTTTGCAAATAATGATTTCCTATAAACATATGATTGCCTTTCTAATTGCCAGATGTACTTACAGACAAATAGTATCCAAGGCAGAAGCGTGAGAATGAACACAGTGTAAAACAAACTTGAGGAGAAGTGCACAGCAGCATGTGCTCTAGCCAACTGTGGAAAAGTATTTGCTGCAGCAGCTAAATCCTAGCTAATCCTCAACTGTCCAGTAGGGGACAACCTGCTACTACATTAAACACTAAAAACCTGAACATTTACTCATGCACTCTGAATTGAGGGCAGCACACTCCCAGTCTGGTACAATTACATTGTGCCACCATACATCTCACTGAAAACAACTGAATTAGATAAGGGCAAACAGAGTCTTTCTCTCGTCGGCTTCTGAAAGAAGGATCACCATCTCTGAGACTGGTCTCAGAAACACCTTTGCAGTCCCTTGCCTGACGAGTTTCACTTCCGCTTTGCAAACTCTATTGTCGCAGCTTGAGAATGTTTTTACAACAAGTCCAACAGGCCATTCATTCCTGCGTACATCTCCAACCTTGATGTTCGGCCTTTCCTCTGTCCATTTCCTTTGGGTCTGTAGAGTGGCCAAATACTCTCCTCTCCATCTCTTCCAAAATGTGTCAGCAAGACACTGAACCTGCGTCCACTGTTTCACATAAAGCTCAGCAGTGTCAAACGTGCCAGAAGGAGCAGATAAGGCGCTGTTCTTTTGAGTCAGAATCATCGATGGAGTGAGAACGGCTGGGTTGTCTGGATCAGTAGACACTGACACCAAGGGTCTGGCGTTCATGATAGCCATGACTTCTGTCATTAGGGTGCTCAACACTTCGTGAGTGAGACGGGTGGATCCTGCCTTGAGGAGCATGGCATCTAGAATGCGTCTGGCAACACCTATCATCCTTTCCCATACACCACCCATATGTGATGAGTGCAGGGGATCGAACATCAATGTGCATCCTTTCTCCTGCAGGTAAGATCTGATTGTGGCATCATTAGAGTCCATGCTCAACTCTACAAGCACCTACAAAGTTAGTCCCTCTGTCGGAGTGGAGAAGTTTTGCTGGGCTACGGATGGAGAAGAACCTTCTCAGTGCGTTGATGAAACTGGATGTAGACATGGATTCAATAATTTCGATGTGTACTGCTCTGGTAGACATGGATGTAAAGAGCACTGCCCAGCGTTTGCTGTCTGCACTCCCTCCTCTTGTGCGATGTGTTACAATAATCCATGGGCCAAAGACATCAAGACCAACACTGGTGAATGGTGGTTCTTGAGTGAGTCTGTCTGCTGGCAAGTCTGCCATGTTTTGCGACTCTAATCCACCTCGGAGCTTGCAACAAAAGACACACTTGTGAATGACAGCAGAAACCAGTCGCTTACTTCCAATGATCCAAAATCCTGCTGCTCGTATAGCTCCTTCTGTAATATGACGTCCCTGATGTGCCACCTGCTCATGATTATACCTTACAAGAAGGGTGGCAATGTGGTGAGTATGTGTGATGACAAGGGGGTGTCTTTCTTCTCTTGGTAAGTTTGCAGAGGATATAAGGCCTCCAACCCTGAGTAAACCATCCTCATCAACAACAGGGTTGAGCCTCTTGAGTTTGCTTTGCTTGGGGACAATTTGTCTCTCTACAAGACATTTGTACTCCTCCTTGAAAACCTCACACTGAACAGAACAAATGATCACAGCCTTGGCTTGTGAGAGCTCACTGATGCTGCATGGTTCGTTGTAACTCCGCCATCCTTTTACTTCACTCAAAGTTTTCTTAAAAGACACAGCAATGTGAATGAGTTGGGCTATGGCCCGGCAGAGAATTTCACAGCGTCCACATCAGTGTTGATCTCATCTCTTATCAGCTCATACAGTTCAACAGCCAGCACAGCCAGCACAGCCAGCACAGCTGCGCATAACTCCAGCCAGGGAATTGTGTGACCAGGCCATGGGGCTTGTTTGGATTTCCCTATGATGAATCCAACATGATATTGTCCCTCAGTGTCAATGGCTCTCAGGTAGGCAACAACTCCTATTGCTGTTGTAGAGGCATCTGAAAAGATGCACAGCTCTCTTCTATGTGTAGAGGACAGGGGAACTGGAATGTAGCACCTCGGTATGTGCAAGTGTTCAAGCACTTTCAAGGATTCCTTCCATTGACTCCACTCTGCTTCTTTCTGGGGGGAAGTGGTGCATCCCACTCATTTTGTCCAGATGGACAGAAGGCTTCCTGGACTAAGGCTTTACCTTGTGTGGTTATGGGTGCGACAAACCCCAAGGGGTCAAACTGTTGATGGTAGATAATATGCCTCTCCGTGTGCATACTTTCTCTCCATGGGACACTTGAAAGGTGAAGCTGTCTGTGCCTAGGTCCCAAAATCTCCCCAAGCTCCATTGAAGGGGCAGAGGATCTACTCCAAGACCCAGATCAGTCTTTAGCCTGGTCCTCTGCTGGAAAAGCTTCCATGACCTGGCTACTGTTTGATGCTATCTTGTGCAGCTTCAGGTTGGACTCTGCCAGCATCTTCCCGGTCCGTGTCAGAATATTGATGGCTTCCTCATGTGTGGCGACTGAACTGAGACCTTCATCAACATAGAAATGTCTCACCACAAACTGTTTTGCATCAGAGCTGTGTTCTTGCTGACCTTCTTCAGCAGCTCATCTCATGCAGTAGATTGCCACAACAGGGGAGGGGCTGTTGTCAAACACATGGACCTTCATCCTATACTCTACAATTTTGCGCATGTTGTTGTCCTCATACCAGAGGAAGCGGAGGTAGTCTCTGTGATCTTCTTGTACAACAAAACAAGAAACATCTGTTGCACATCTGCTGTGAAAGCTACAGGCTCTCTCCTGAAGCGTAGGAGAACTCCTAAAAGGGTATTGTTCAAGTCTGGGCCATTGAGGAGGATGTTGTTCAAGGATACTCCCTCACATTCGGCACTTGAGTCGAACACTATTCTTATCTGGTCCAGCTTTTGTGGGTGATAGACACTGAATGATGATTAGTACCAGGCTTCTTTCCCTTCCTCCAGTGGTTAGCTCAGCATGATCATTTTCCAGCATTTTACTCATGAACTCACCATACTGCCTTTCATGTCTGGTGTCCTCTCCAATGTTCTTGTTCTCTGTTGTTCAGAAGACGGTGTCTGGCAGAACGGAAGGGTAATGCCATCATCTTGGTAGACCTCTCTATCCATAATGCTCAGGAAGGGTTGATCATCTACAGATAATGCTGGCTTATCATCATCCTTTGTCCCCTCAAACACTGAGCTTCCTAGGCTGTCAGTACTTTCGATGGCACCTGCATTGTCAATATGGACCAGAGAAGATGTGTCCTGATGCCACATCATATTGCTGAAGCTCTCCTTCACTTTGATACTGTTTGGGCAGGGACTGAGAAAGGATGCACGGCCATTGCTGAGCACATTTACCTTGAAGACATTGACATCCGCTAGTTTATGAGCTGTTCCCAAGCAGGCTTCACCCACAATGACCCATCCCAGGTCTAACTGTTGCGCATAAGGAGCACTGTAGGGTTCGTTGATTTGCTCACCTACCTTGTGCACTCTCAGGACATCTCTTCCCAAGAGTAGGAGGATTTGAGCGTCTGGATCCACAGCAGGTATCTTGTTGGCAACTGAATGGGGGCGGCAGGTTGGCCTAGCGGTTAGAGAGACCGAATCTCTCTCCTATCATCAGGCATCATGTTACAGTCGATTAAGGTGGGTAAGAGAAGCTGTAGTTTCCCATCTAACGGTTTGACCATGAAGTTACTTGCTCTCCTGCCTGTAGTTTTCATGACACCTGAACAGGTTTTCAGTGAATAGGGTCAGAGGTTGCAGAAATGTCAAAGAGGTCAAAAAACTCGACCGAGCAACCGGTTACTTTGCTCATCGAGCACTGCATACATTTTCCTTGCCTTCTCTTTGTTCCCTGCTGAATATACTGTGACCAGGCTGATTTTGGAACATGACTTCGGAGTGTCTGCACAACTGCATATCTCTGTGCACTTTGAAGTGACTGACGAATATGTGTTCTCACTCTGCTCCCCGTCGTCATTTCTCTCACCTGCAAGACCCGGGAGGTGGACCCGGATGCAGAGCTGTGATGTGTTTCCCACTGTTTTCTCATTGTTTTCTCACAATGGTAAACATGTTGTAGACCAACAAGTCATTGCAATATAAAAATTATTTACTATATACTGAAAATTAATATTTAATGGGGGAAAAAATCCAGATATGTCCAAATTGTTTTTGGCACCCTGAAATGGTGGGGCCACACATACATACAAATTAAGTCTAGACAACATTCTCAGTCCTCCAAAACATGTTTTCAAATCAGTTGGTTGTTGTCAAATGCCGCTTTTGTGGCAATTTCGGGGTGCTGGGATCACAATGACCAGGACCAACTCGGTCGCAACATGTTTTGCCACAAGAAAAATATTGATGGACCACGAACTGTTGTGTGGACCTACTGTGAGTTTTACACTTTAAAGCTGCACTAGGCTAGATTTTTTATGTAAAAATATGAACGTCTTCTCAGCCTAAGTCTCAAAGTGGGGCTGCAACAGGGAAGAGCGTATCATCGACTCTAATTGAGATGCTGGAGATTCACCCTATTTGCCCAAATGAAATTCTGGTCTTGGGTCAATGGCTCGAAATGTTCTTGGTACATGGGAAGTGACGAATCAAAACTTAAGAGTTAAATACAAACTGTTTCCTAAACATCAGGAGTGGAGTGTGCGGAGGTGCTACTATTTGTATATGTATAACCAACCAAATTATTTGTGTCTGTATTGCGATAAATCCGGAAATGGGCAGTGCTTAAGCCAGAAGTGGGTGTGGCTTACACTGAAATGCTTAAAATCCCCTAAATTTTTTGGGTTCTTTTTCCTTTTAATAATTGCCATTGCTATTGTTGAAATATTAAAGGACTGCGTGAATTGCCCAAAACCTTTATTACTTCTACTTTTTGTTTAATTTGCATATTCTGGGAAAATAAAAAGGAAAAGAAAATGAAAAGCTCCCCTGGATATGCCGCTACTCAAATAAGATATATTCCTCCAGGGGAGCTTTTCATTTTCTTTTCCTTTCAAATTCCTCTGCGTTGCATTTTGTGAAACATGAGTAGTCTGGAGCAATGACACAACATCCCCTGCTGCACCGACATGGGTTCTTCATCCACTCCCAGTCAAACAAACTCCCCCTCACACAGTCTGTCAAGCAGAGCGGTTGAGCAGACCCTCTAGAACAAGAAAAAGCAAAAAAAAATCCGACACTAGTGCCTCACTAATGCTAAATTAGTGATCAAAATAATTTTTCCCTTTTCCCAGAGCAAACGAACAAAGCAGATGAACAAGCAACACTCTCCCTCTGTCTGTCTCGCTCTCTATTGCAGCTCCCTGTGTGAAGCAAGCACCAGCAGACTGAGAAACACAAATAAACCCTGCCCCCTCCTAATGAGTTCAATGGGAAAACCAGTGAAGTTATTTTCATTTGAATGTTTTCTTGACAACTACAGGCATACTATTAAAACATCCAATACTGAAAACATGTAAAGATTTAATGTGAAAAAGGTCTTCATGAATCAGTCTTTTCAACCATCAACCACAATCAACCACAGTCGCAACAAACTCACAAATTCCCAGATTTCCTGATTCAAACTGCGATTGTCATTTTTTACAAAGGTGAATCCAATGAGTTGCTCCTGAATCAATTCACTACGTCCGGACAGCCCGAAAGAAGCAAGTTAGCTCAAAGAATCGGTATTCCCCACCACTAGATGTGTGTATCACCTTAATTTACCATGCACACACACACATATCATGCTCAAGCATATCAACAGCTAGGCTTAAGGCATACTCTCTATGCATTCATACCTTTATACAGATGTGCACAAATACACTGCATTACACACAAACACACACATGCCAACAGCCAGCCTCACTGCAGTCGTCACTGTCCGAGCTGTTGATCTCCACCGAAGTGTCCATGCTGCTGGTCAACGACAGGGACCCGCCCCCACCCATGGCTCCTCCCTGGGGCAGCAGCGGGCACAGGAGATGGGTGCCCCCCATGCTGGAGGCCACACTCCCGGGGCTGATGACCAGCGGGGAGCCGGTGGGGTTCAGGGAGACAGGAACAGGGGTGGGGGAGGTGGGGGACAGGCGAGGGAAGTAGGCGGAGATCTGTCTGATGGGTCTGATGGGGCCGGGGCAGACGTCAATGGCCATGTGTTCCTGGATGGAGATGCTGAATTTCTTTCCTCTACGCACCGTCATAGAGTCTGGAAGAGCAAGGAAAGAGTGGGGACAAATGCAGTAGGATAGGAAGACTTTTGATCGTAGAACTATGTCAAAAAGAGTGACACTTCTTGGAGGTGAGTGATGGACAAATATTTTACAGACAACCTTTGGCTGAAAACATTTCTCTGTCACTATTTATTCATTGTTATTTATCCCATAATTTCTTTTCTGCCTCAAACGAGTGTAAACATGTTTTTGTGATATTGAGGAAATTCTATTGAAATTTGTCTTTTCCATTGAGTTTTTCCAATCTGATGCATCATAATTCTTATAAAATGACTTATATAGAAAGCCAACTAACAACAATTTTCATTTCATTTAACTTCTATTTAATACTCGAAGAACACATTGAGGAACTGGGGCTTTTTCAAGAGTGCAGCATTTACCCACATAGTCATCAATTCAAACATTTGATCAATTGCAACATTCATATTGAAAGTTAATCAGTTGTCAGATTCTGAAATTGTCCAATTGCAACCAAAGCTTCAAATTTCAGGGCATACTGCAACTGGTCCCAGGTATATGGAGCGCAAAATGTAACAGCCATCTTTCCCAGGTCAGTGCCCACCGGCCAAGATATGATGGTAGGTTTTGGACAAGAACTTTATACATATACAGAAACCAACGCTGATCTCTTCTCACAGCCCACTTTTTGATATGAAGTACAGGGATGAGTACCATAGGCATCTCTTTATAATTTTAAGAGCCAAATGGTATACAGCATCTAGGGGCTTTAGAGTGGAGTTCACTGGAAGTCTATAGATTACACCACCATAGTCTAAACCAGAGAGAAAGGTTGCTTCAGCACTCTTGCCGAACACAGAGAAAAAAAGACTAAGGCTAAAAGTTGAGTCAACATCCAATAGTGGCCAGACATGAGTACTACAGCCGCGGAATCAGCATAACAGAGAACGGTGTCATCGGCGTTCCAGTATTTATGGTGTGCGCTACCAGTATTTATGGCGAAGACAATTTCATTAATGTATTAGGTGAACAAGACAGGACCTAACATTGAGCCTTGGGGAACTCTCTTAGTTATGCACTTCACCCAACACTAAACTTTTGATCAGAAAGAACAGAAACGTCTAGTAAAGATGTAATATATCTCTTGTGATGTCGGTCGTTTGCTCATACTGCCATCTTCTATCGCTGAACAGTTGAAAATGCCAGTAGGCGGGGCAGTGTTTGGGAATGTGTTGAAACCCTAGTGGGTCTTTGTTCCAAAACACAGTACGAGCCGGAAAGTGAGTTTTGAAAGGCAGAAATCTCAGCACCTGGCCAAGTAATCACTGAATCATAGGTATTGATCAACAACCCTGTCAACTCCCCCGCAGATATATTATGGCCAGTACAAATCATACTCATTGCACCTTTAAACTTTCTTTGACATAATGCGTTAGTTAGTTAAAGATTCTCCTGAACAAACACTTGATTATTGTCAGATTTTCCACATATTGAAATGTGAAATATGAAGATGAATTTAATGTCATATTCTGCAGAGTTTAGGGCAAAGTAATCCCAAAGTAAAGGAAAGGAATCAGATGAAATTGCTGTGAAATAAACCAACAGATGACATTTGGAATCTGTGACAGATGAAAGTAACTCTAGCTAGATGCAAGTGGGAATGGAAAACGTCAAGTGGAGTCATCTCTATAGTTGCACTTTAATTACGTACTTTGATTGTTTCTTTTCCCACTGTGATGTAATTCGAAACCAGTTTGTATCTGGCTTATCTTAGATCAGCTAACAGTTTTAATCAGCGTCTCATAGACTCATGTTTTTATGCTGGCTTTCCACTGATGTTATTGTCTGTCCATTCTGTTTCTCTTTAAGTTTCTTTCATATTGTTGCTGTATTGTGAAGCACGTTGTAAACCCCCCGGTTTTGAAAACGGTGCCATACAAATAAAGATTGATTTACTTAACTTAGTTTAACGTAGCATGCATGACTGAGCCACATGTTCTCATTGCATCATTCACTCTGTCATTCACTGTAACAAATGTTATTACAGTTTTATTTGGTATTAAATGAGACACTAGTCAGACAGTAGTATGAGGGGAAAGGGAAGCTGGAAGGCAATCTCACTGACAAGTCTCTACTTTGACAGGATGGATGCAGCATTTTAACATCCTACACACACACACACACACACACACACACACACATACACACACACACACTTGGCTGTCAGCCGTGTCAGGCTCCAGAGTGTTGGCAGTGCTCTGTCGTAGTGATGAATACCCTCCGCCAAGAACAGGCAAGTGCTGGCATTAATGAGGGTCTAATTCCATAATGGCACTAATCACATAACACAACTAATGAAAATGGATATCAAACATGATATGATCAGTGTGTGTGAATGGGCTACAGGCTGACAGAGAGGAATCCCTTGTACAATGAGGGGACTATCTGGGCTTTTTATGTCTCTGCCAGGGCCAGAGATGCTCAATTATGGTTGAGAGGACTTGCAAGCAATTTGGCAGCGAAAGTAGAGCTTATTTAAGAGAGGAATGCATTGATCCAAATTTCCTTTATTACAGTTGTAGGTATGAAGCAAATATGGGGCTGTGTCCTTGCACCTTCAGGCTTTTGTTCCAACATTAACTCTTCTTTAAAGGGAACAACTGAAACCCACATGCCATTAAAAGCGTTGAAAATGTAACAAATCCTATTATTGTCGTAATCTGCTAGTGAATGTAATAATGTCTGATTATTATATTAACTGGCAATTATGACTTCATAAGGGGTGTAACATTTAACTGATGATGCTTTAATACTACTACTACTACTACTACTACTACTACAGTACGGTTATGACATCATAAGTCGAAAATATGTTGCACCGCTTATGAAGTAATAAACACTGGTTGATGTCAGGTTATTACATTACCCAGCAGGCTTTATGACATTTTCAACCCATTTGTAGGGCCATTTTATTACATTTTGACAAGTTATTACATTATCCAAACGTTATTAGATTATCAGTTGCTACAGTCCTATATAATTGGCAAGTGGTATAAAAATCACATTTTAGGTGTCAACCACAGACAGTAAACAGAAAATGCCCAATGCTGAATGGCTACATTCAGTATAAAGAGAGGTTGGTAATCTAAAGCAGTCAGTATTATTTTCAGTAATTAGCCCAGATTATTTTTTTGGGAGTAATCTGCCCAACACTGGAATTAGTTCCACCCAGCCCATGTCAGTACTGCCAGTGACTTTACAGTAGGTTAGCCCACTGCTACAATCCCCTATGCTACTAAAAAGATGTTAGGATTGGCAGAATGGCTTCAGCTGCCCGTAGAAGTGTACCTTACTGTCAGGAATCGTTAGATTTAAAGCTGGAGGTGATCCAGAATGGTGGGCTAGTTTATGGGCGACAGTGATGTGGCGGTGTGAAAAAGGCAGGAAACCCCAATAAACTTGCCTAATAATCCTTGCAATAGTCATTAGAGGAAACAGGCATGCTACAACTGACACTTCTTCTGTTTTAGTCACTATCTATTTTGCAGAGTAATGGGGGCATTATCATTTCAAACACGCAGCATGATTATGTAACAGAAACTTGACAAATTAACATTCTCTCCCTCTCTCTCTCTTTCTATATATATCTCATAACTGAAGTCTTCTCTGCCATAGTCTGAGTCATCAGAACTAACGCAGCACTGTACCTAGGAAGACTGCACCGCTCCGTGCCAAACTGAACCCATGTGATCCTTTGTCACTGGATTCCCAGTGCAACTGAATACACACCGCTGTTTACTTTTCATATTTTCTTGACAGAGTCAGGCGCAATGTAGCCTCTAACACAAACCTCAGTGGTCTACTGTAGGAAGCTGACAGCAGGCGTTTAACGTGTGTGTGTGTGTGTGAGAGAGAGAGACACAGAGAGAGAGAGAGAGAGACAGGGAGAGATGAAGATGAAAGGAAATTGGATGTGTGTGTAAAAAGATAGAGATTAGGTAAGCATGTACTGTATTTGAGAGAGTTTTACACGGGGGGGGTTGTACTGAGTTTAGTGATGTTTTATTCCTTAGCCTATTAGTTTTTTTTCTATTTAAAGTGGAAATCTGTAAAATTCTCTTTTTTTTATTTAGTCTCCATCTTTGTCTCTCAGCATCATCGCTGTGGTGTTTCTGCACTGCACTTCCCAGAGATCACCTGTCAATCAAACAGTGTGTCCAGTACTGTGACGTCTTTGGATTTTCTGTAGAAGTTTGAGTTTCTGTAGGTGGTGCTCTTTTCTTTGTCTGTTCAGCCACGGTGGCTATAGCTGCTCATGCTAACTACCCAGTTCTTCTTCTGTTGGTTCCAAACAAACCAGAAATGTAAAACGCATCACTTGCTGTCTTCCTGTCTGATTTTTCCCAGGAAAGACCTACCTGACTCCGGGTGTTTAGAACAGCCAATGCAAACGCTTTCATGAACTGGCTGGAGGCTGAATCATTGTTGTGTTATAGCAATTGGTGAGAGAGAGAGAGTAGCAAAACATGTCACATATTTATACTTTATTCACCACTAATAATAACTAATCATTACTTCACAATGACACTTAGTTTCTGTTAGGGTCTACATTATCCCTAGTGCAAGCTTATAGGTTAAGTTGTTGCAATGATCACTAATCTCTTTATCACTAATCTCATAACAGTGTTATGTTATTTTTATTGCATTATTACTTATATCACCATTATTATTCTTTTTACATTACATTACATTACAGGCATTTAGCAGACGCTTTTATCCAAAGTAACTTACAATAAGTGCTTTCAACATAGGTAGGCAAAAGAACTACTAGTCACCAGAAATTGTAAGTGCATTTCCTTCCTAAACAAGCATCTAAGAGCATAACCAGTGCTAAGGTAAAAGTGCAATAAGTTAGCTACCTACTTTTATTTAAACAAATGACAAATAAGTGAAGCAAATAAACATAAAGCATGCTAAGACAAGTAAGTGAAACAAATAAGCAGGTGCTAAGAGGAAGGGTCAGGGTAGTGTTTCTTGAAGAGGTGGGTTTTCAGCCTGTGGCGAAAGATGGGCAGAGATTCTGCTGTCCTGACATCAGTGGGGAGTTCATTCCACCACTGTGGGGCCAGGACAGAGAAGAGCCGTGACCGTGTAGATCGGCCACAGGGG
>OOFE01048673.1:0-11051 GCA_900323365.1 Monocentris japonica
CAAGCACTTACAGAGAATAGACATACAGCAAAAACAAGGACAACAAAGGACAACAAAGCTGAACAAGCTCGACATAAGCATAAACATTTAACTGCTATGTACAGATGTAAAATATATATATATATATAAAACTATGAAACTCGTGAACAATAGTGCAATGATGCAGAGTGCAAAGATGCTGAAATAAATGTGGGACAATTATGTTCAGGTTACTTGGTAGATGGATATGACCGAATATGAGTGTATACAGTATCTACAGTATATACAGCGTGCTTGGATGTATGGATTATTTGATTTGATTTTGACGATGGGGCTGTTTCCTGGTCATCAAGCAAAGCACACACTGTCATATTCACAGTCAGAGTATTTCTGAGCTGCCACTGTGTGCTGTGTTTCCACCTCCAATCAATCTAGTTGTTGCTTTTTAAAAAAAATCTTTGACACATAGGTGACAGTTTTTGAGACGAGGAATAGATTGCCACTAGCAGCATATCAGGATATTGGTGAAGGCAATATATTTTGAATTTGTTTTATTTTTACGTGTTAAATAAAGCAAACACTTAATTTGACACGGAAGTGACAGTTTGAGAGTCCATGAATAGATTTCACATAGCAGGTATCAGTTCAATACACAAGTCAGGGTTTGGAATTGTTTGGTTTTTAAGACTTCTCAGAAGTTTCAGCTAATTTAGTTTCCAAATTCTCAAATGATTCGGTTAGGTGTCAAACCTAGCTTGTGGTTCCAGGAATAGATATTCTCTCGCTCTGTTGAATAAATTCAGATATTGACAAAGAGTCTTTGAGTCATGAATGAGTATATTTATTAACACAAAGAGATGAGTACTCAGGAGAGATGGTAGGGGTCTGCAGGTCTCCAACAGAGAGTCATCTGAACAGTGATTATAAAGAGGAAAAGACAGGTGGGGGAGGGGGGGTGGTTTCTAAACATCTACAAGGTCTTTAACAACCTAGACAAAACAATATGTACTGTATTGAAGGTATCTTGAGTCTCTCATGAGATTGGCATTCAGCATGGCCTCACACAGAAGGACTAAGATACATAAATTCTTCTCTATTGACACTCTTTTTGTTGTAGTTGTTTATTTGTTAGCCAATTATTAAATTCTCAACAACATATATATATTATTTATTACTTTTTTATTTTTACCTTGAATTCCTGTCAAGGGAAATAGTTTGAGGAGCAAAATATCAGCTCTTCATACAACTAAAGAATGTCTCTTGTGCTTCTGTAGTCAAAATTTAGCCTGTACAGTTTACACACACACACACACACACACACACGTCATCCTCATCATTACACACAGACACACTCACACCCATCATACGACTGCAGGATAATTAGCCAGATGATGAGCCGGTATGGGATTGGCTGTCAACACTTCCTGGTTGGCTGGTCATGTGGTCAGCAGGAGCCAATGAGCCCTGAGGGAATTTTCTCATCTACTGAGCTGTTGAATATAATAATAAAGAACACACCCTAGGTACACACATACATGTGCACAAGTTTCTCTCATTCACACACATACACACACACACACACATGCACACTTGTGTACACATTCATGCACATGGTCCAGACAGAGAAAGAAGAGGAGAGATAGAAGATAGCAGATAGAGTGAGATAAAAGAGCGATTCTGCCACAATACAAGAGGAATCCCTGCAACAATACACAATAAGAAGTTGAATTCTGTTCATGGTCAGCCTGCAGCCAACCTCTCTGTAGCAGCAAGAGATTTTATAAAGAACCAGACAGTTCACTCTGCCCCTGTGTTGGCTATGTATAACTAGAGGAATGATTTGGCTGTTGTATGCAAGGTTTGGTGCATTCAATTATTTGCTCTCACGTACCATTTTTCGTATTTTCTTGTACATAGTTAGTGATTCCGATATACCACTATAGCGGTTCTTCCATGTTTTTGTGGTCAATTTGGAATTGTTTTCATCCCAGCCCTGCAGAGTGACGATGCATGTGGAAGACAGTATAGAGGCTTTGCAGTTGCATCACAAATCTCCTAGCAACTTCTGGCTATGCGCAAATGGCGAAATATATAACAACGGGGCCAGGAAAAGAGAGGTATCTGAAAAAGGTAGTTGTGGTTGTAGGTTAATTCAGTGACGTTATAGGGAATAAGTGAATAGTCTGATATTTTACATTTGTTTCCTTATTTAGGTTACTGTGACACAGTAAACGGTCTTGTCTTTAGCCCTAGTCTCTACTCCAAAGTTTTAGCTTGAGAGGAATCAGCTCAGCTGACCTAAACAAACAATCCTACAAGTCCCCTGGAGTTCCCCTGGACAACAAGCTGGAATGGGCCAGAGAAGGGCCAGAGCCGACTCTACTTGCTGAGGGGGCTCAGGTCCTTCAGCATATGCAGTTCTCTGCTGCATATGTTCTACCAGTCGGTTGTGGCCAGTGTCATCTTCTTTGCGGTGGTGTGTTGGGGCGCTAACACCAGGGCCAGGGATACCAACAGACTGAACAAACTGATCAGGAAAGCTGACTCTGTTGTGGGCATTAACCTGGACACCCTGGAGGAGGTGGCAGAGAGAAGGATGCTGGCCAAACTGCTGGCCATCATGGATAATGTCTCCCACCCCCTCCATGCCACACACACACACACACACACACACAATACAAATCAGTGTCATATGACTTTCACCATGTGCTATTAAATAAAAATTTGCCTGATCTATTCTCTGACAAAATTAACACTGTCAGTCAATTTTACATGGAATTTAGTTTTTCTCCTTCAAGATACCAGAAGTTTAAACTACCTAAAGCGACGTCTACTGGCGATCTTTACTTTTATTCTTTAACATGTTTCCTTCACATTTCTTTTACAGCATTTTAATGAGCTCCAAGTGTACAGTCACACGTGCACTAACACACACTAACACACACAATGACCTGCCGGCGTACACGAGCTGTACCTCCCACACTGAGTGAGTCTGTGTCTAATTTAATTAAAGCTAACGACTTTACAAACAGCTCTCTCTGGGTAATTAGAGCGGTGTCCTAATCAACACGACAACCATTTAAGATCTCAGACAGCAGTCAATGAACACCGCTGTCCACACGCAGACGAGGGAAAAAAATGACAATACTGTTCATGTTGTTATTGTTGCTGCTGTTCTGCTCCTCATTTTCGTGATGGATTTTCCTGACTGGAAAGTTACTCGTAATATTGTGTTTAAAAAGTGCTATACAAGTGAGTATTTTGCGGTTCCTATTATTGTTGTTTTCTATCATTGACCACGGCTCTTTCTCGACTCCTCTGTTTCAGGCTCTGCGATTGGAGGAGAGAGGGAGTGATCTAACAACTAGACAGAGTGGGATAACGAAGAAGAAGAAGAACGAGGAAGAGGAGAAGAAAGGCAGTAAAGAGGAAGCCGGTGATGAGTATCCGCGGCATCAGGCCCTGTCTCAGCTAAGGAACCAGGAAGTCAGCCAACAACGTTTCGCTAGAAAAAACAGGATATCACCTCAGTGGGGGGCGGAGCTCCACTGAGAGGAACCAGGAAGTAGGGGGCGGAGTGAAGTGCACGGTTGCTCAGTTTGGGCAGGATGGTGATGCTGATCATGAAGCGGGAGGGGCTTGGGCTGCTGAGGGCCTTCCTGGTGTTTGTGGGTGTTTCTGCGCTCTGTAGCGTCGCACTAGGAGCCCGCAGCGGCAACGCCCCTTTGGATCAAAGGGGCCACAGACACAGACATCCAGGTATGACAATGGCAACAAGGCTCCCTTTACATCTGGCATATACATGTGTTACATACCCAGATTGTTTCTAGATCCAATTCCAATTTATCTTTCCCTTGCCAAGATGCAGATTGTCAAGAACATCACTCCCTCTCATGAAATCTATGTCTTTAAACTGACAGTAAATACCTCTTTTCGCTTGTTCCACCTCCTGACATATTTGAGTATTTGACAAGGCACATTTCTACTTGTTGCTATCCAAGCTGCTTGCCGTCTGTTTGTTTTGCATGTGCTTCCTACTGTGATCTGTGTTTATTTCCATTTACGTGGCTCCTGTTTGTGGATTAGACATGCATTGTATTTACACGTTGTTCATGTGACCAAATGTGTCTCAGACCACCGGAGGTAGTAATTATGATTGAAATACCCAGGGCGCATGTTGGTTATTTTTTTTCTCTTTTAACCTTTATTTACACAGCAAAGACTTCTTGAGCACTGATGCATTTTTTTCAGCAAAGCCCTGCTTCACACTCACATTCAGTTACAGATGCTCACACCTGGGACCTTCAACCTCACTAAGCAGCTCCAGTTGAAGTGCCAAATCAGGGTTAAGTGCCTTGCACCCCAAAAATAGTTGTTGAGTTGTGTGTCATTCACATCCCCCACCCACATTTTCCCAGCTGGGATTTAAAAGTCAAAATCTTGCCTCTCTAATCACACAGTCACTGCTTCCCACCCACCTTGGAATTGAAATGTACACAGAAACTGCAGTTTTAGTGATAAAATACTCATTCAATGTACTATGATGTTAATGAGCCTTCTCCAATTGCTTCTAACAATATCAACATTAGAAGAGAAACTCAGTAAATGATTTCTGCTCTTAGATCATCTGTCGCTGCACAGACACACTGAAATATATTTATATATGACTGTTTTTTGCTCCTAGGTCATCTGTCGCTGCACAGACACAGAGAGAGGACAGGGAAGGAGGGACAGGTTCTCCACAGGTCCAAACGAGGATGGGTCTGGAACCAGTTCTTTGTCATTGAGGAGTATACCGGACCTGACCCGGTTCTGGTGGGCAGGGTGAGAAGATATTCAAGTTTTCACTTCAAATTTCTCTTTCTTTATCAAATTCTCTTCTCTTCTCCATATGTCAAATAGGTAATTCCTTGATAAAGCTTTACAATTTGACTGCTTAATCTGCTTAAAGTTAAAGCTGATAAAGTTTCCCTCCAAAGACTGTCGTGGTGCGGGGCAAACAGGGAGATTTATGGGACAACAGAATAGACTAGAACCAACAGGGGCTTAAAGTTACTTCCCTCCTTCATCAATGAGAGAGAGAGAGAGAGAGAGGTCATGTCCACATTGAAGATGATTGGTGGTGCTCATCCACAAACAACAGCATCACTCATACCGGGCAGCAGCTTTCATAACAAACAACAAATGATGTTTACAATACATCATATTTTTAATCGTTGAGGGGTTGTAAAAGAAAAACAAGAGTTTAATTGATCGCTGGAATACCGAACATTATACCATTAAATCTCTTACTTATTATTGTTGGCCTGTCTCACAGTCAGGCTGTCTGCCAACCTGTCTGTCTTTTCAACTCTTGTAGACTCGACTCTCACTCCCTACTTATACTGCTACTCCCTAACTTTCTCTTTAAGCTCCACTCAGACCGAGATCTGGGAGTCAGCAGCATCAAATAGGTCCTTTTTGACTTTCGATTTATGTCTGTCTCTTGATTTAACATCTAGTCTGTGTACCAACCCGCCTTACTCTACCTGTTTCTTGCTCTGTTCTCCCATTCAGCTCCACTCAGACGTAGACTCGGGTAATGGTAACATCAAGTACATCCTGTCCGGCGAAGGCGCAGGAACGATTTTCGTGATTGACGATAAGACAGGCAACATCCACGCCACCAAAACCCTGGACCGTGAGGAGCAGGCTCAGTACACTTTAACAGCCCAGGCCGTGGACAGAGACACCAATAAACCTCTGGAGCCACCATCAGAGTTCATAGTCAAAGTTCAGGACATCAACGATAATCCTCCTGAGTTCCTACATGGGCCGTACTATGCCAGGGTGCCTGAGATGTCCAACGTTGGTGAGTAGGAGAGGAGAGAGGAGGGTTTGGAATTGGGGATGAGGTGATGGTTACCTATTGGGTTCTGCATGGTCTGCACTACGCCAAAGTGCCTGAAATGTCCATGGTTGGTGAGAAGAAAGAAAAATGGTGAAGGGGCAGATTTTGATTAATGTTATTTGCTACTGGCAGCAGAGGAGAATGGACTATGGCACAGAAATTGCATAAATGCATGGTATTCCAGCATTTGAATTTATTGGCTCTTCAAAAAAGGCCCATTCAAAATCCACATTTTTTCCAGTGTTGGTACGTAGATTTAGATTTATTTTAAAATCCTTATTATTACAGACTTCCATAACTTTTTTCACGTGCCCAATAGATTACTTTTCACTTTGGAAAAGCTCTCTTTCTCATTTTGAGTGACATTTGTTAATGAAGTCACTGACAGAGTCCATCATCAGTGTTACAGCCTGTTTCATCCATAATTGATTAACACTGAAACCTGAACACAGGAAGTGTGACAGAAAGGTGGATGACAGAAAGGTGGATGCCGGTGCCCAGACAGTAGTATTAGCCGACAAATTCAACTCATAAAAAGTATTATTTTCCGAGCACCTAAAAGGAAGTAAAATATACAGTTATTTAAACCCAATGGAGAAATATGGGACTATTTAGTAGTATCTTGCCATGGGCCAGTATCTCCTTAGTATCTCTTTGCCCAGAACGGGTCTTGATAGGTTTTCTTTCAAAATATTATGTGGTCTTGAAGAGTCCCCCTCTAAGCTGACCTGAAATGAACCACACTGGCAATGTTACCGCCTGAACCTCTCTGAAAGCCAAAGAAATCCTTCCTTTGAATGGATTGGACTTTCAAAGAAAGAACTGAAAGGCCTTATGAATTAGTTCTGTTCAGGGTTTTTCCAGCCACCCTCTCTAAAGCTGAACCCTGAATACAAGACGTCTGGCGGGGAGAGGCCATCGGTTGTCATGACAGCACCATCAGTCTCAACCACACAATTGGAGCAGATAGAATAGAGCTACAATCTGACTGAACAGGACTGGGTTCCTTCAAGAATCTCAGAATTACAATAGATAGAGTGGGCAATCCCTTTAAGTTGGTACATTCTTGAAGGGCAACTTAGCTGGTACATTTAAGATAGCTGCCACAGTGAAGCCAGGGAATTATCTCCCATGGGTTTTTATATGGAGTAGGATGGTGGAGCTAACATGGCTGCCACACAAAACTGAAATGACCAAACTTGGTCTAACTATTGTAGAATGGAAAGGACAGTTAAAGAAGCTTCAAGAGTAATGAGCCTTGCTCAAGAGCATTTTCATGGTAGTGTTTGAGGGAGGGGAGAGTGCTATTTATCCACTTTCCCTGACCAGCCAGTGCAGGCATGTGAATTGGCAAACTTGAATTGGCAAACTTCCTGTGACAGGCTTGCTTGTCGAACCATTCTTGGAACAATGGTAAAGTCGCCTCCTAACTCTCCTGTCTGTGTGTCTGTCTTGCAGGTACGTCAGTGATGCAGGTAACAGCTACAGATGCCGATGACCCCACCTACGGCAACAGTGCCAGACTGGTGTACAGCATACTGCAAGGACAACCATATTTCTCTGTAGAGCCACAGACAGGTAAGACTAAAAACCGAACCCTACACTGCAAACATATATAGACTTACATGAACACTGTTACTTTAACACAGTCTGACATCATCGCATTCAGCTGTGGTTTATACATGTAAGTGAAGAGCGCAATAGTGATAGTAAGAGCAAGAGAGTGAGAGTTTTTCCAGTTGAGAAAATTGAGATGTCTTGTGGCTGTATTGCATTATGGTCTATTGAGAGTACTATCGGTGGAGAAATTTGTATGTTTTCCTCTTCTATGGTGGATTACTCCCTCTATGATTGTTGAATGTCAGTGTAAAAATGGTGAGTTTGGAAAGAAGCCCTTGCTGTATGACCAAAGCCTGATGTTTATCATTGAAACATTTCTGGTATCAAACTGCATTGTAGCTGTGCTGGAAATATCTTGATATGACATCATGTTGTCCACATTTGGCCAGTTTCCACAGGAATAAGAAAATACACCACAAAAACAACAAAGTGGGCCCAATTGTTGTTTTTCTTAACAGCATTAAAGTATTGTAGGATGGAGTTTCCCTTTGATAAGGGCATTTGATTTAACTTCACTTAGGACACCTATTGTAGTTGAAAGATGCAAAAACTACAATAAAATTCCTCAAATCATCAAGGCTTTATAATTGTGATTAATAATCATGATCACAATATTTAGCAAATGTATCATCATTAGGATTGTAGCCATGATCGTGCAGCCTTACATTATACTACATAAGCCTTAGCCCGTCTGTCCACCAGGCAACTGTTTTTGTGGAAAGTGCTGGTCCAGGCTCTTGTTGTCATAAGCACTTGTTTTTTTTTTGGCTAAAAGTTGAATTTATTTTACCCTCTACCACTCTGAACGCTAACATGTGAAGAACATGCATGCCCTTTCCACTGAAAATAGTGAGAAAAAGAAGAGAGGTTCCCAGAGGACATGCAGCCTAGTCTCTGCAGAGCCCAGGCCTAATATTTGGTTTTGGCTTAAAAGAGAGAGATTGGCTGTAAGGAGAGAGGTTAGGGCAGAGAGAGAGAGAGAGATGTGGGGTTAGAAAGAGCGAAGATGAACAGAAAGAGAGGTTGGGGCAGAGAAAGAGAGGGGAATTGGGTTAGAAAGAGAGAGTTGATTAAAAGAGAGTAGTTAGGGCAGAGAAAATGAGAGAGAGGGAGAGAGAGAGAGATTTGGGCAGAATAAATCTGGCTAATCAAACCAGTGTTGGGTATTAGACTGGCTCAAATCCATAGCTCACATTTCTAATTGGTTTGGAGATTATCAGCTTTTCATGCTGTCACACACACACACACACACACACACACACACTTGGCATAATATGACAGTAGAAAGCCTAAACTCCCTGTCGCTGCAGCTAGACATTCAGAAAAAGAAAGAGAGAGGCAGAAAAAGAGAGACGAGTGATGAATTAAACAGAAAGAAAAGATTACTGGAGCTTGAAATGGAGAAAACTTCACATGTTAAACTAGAGTTTAAATTTATATGAATGATGAGTGGTGATGCATCTTTTTCCAATGGATACCATTTGAAAAGAATGACACCTACTCTGAGAAAATGGAAGTAAAGCACATTATTGCTAGTTAAGCATCATCTTAAGACATTTTCTTATAAAATAGTTATGTTTTTAGAGATAGAATCGTTTGTGTTTTTGAAATACTGCTATATATTACATATATGTCTATATTTATATAGCATTTTGGAATGAATCCATCATATACAGACAAACTGACAAATACATTGATTTATACACATAGACGTAGAGCTGCAGACACATAAACACACAGATGCATCCAATGCCAGCGTGGCCAATCAGGAGAATCGGGCCGAATCCCGGTGGGCCAGTGGGCCGGTTGGACGGGCCGCGGTGTAATAGTTATATGAATTGTTCAAGTTGATTTGCTGCGTGAACGGGCCAGCCGCCGGTGACTAATTGCACATGAATTCGTCGGGCCCGTTCCTCTCTCTCCGCTTTTCTGTGTCAAACTGGCAGCACACATCGACACAGACCTGACACGCCCCTCTACAACAAAACAAATCCAAGTGGAGCCTGATAGGGGAGATTAGAGCGGCCCGCCTCCTGGTCCAGCCCAGGTTTGTTCCTGAACGTGATTGGTCAACTAATGATGTAATGACAAGTTGTAGAGTTGTTTTATCAAGATGGGCAACAGAAAAAGGAAAGGTGGAGCAGAGAAAGCAGGGATTAAAAAAAGTAAAAGAAAGTAAAAAAAAGGCACTAGAGGAGGACACACCTGAATGTGCCAAAATGACAAATCATATCAAATCAAATATATTTGTATAGCCCTCAAAGGGCTTAACTATAAATGTACATTATACACAATAAATGACAGCACACAATACCCCCCAACCTTGGACAAGGAAAAACTCCCACAAAACCTTTCAGGAAAAAATGGAAGAAACATTGGGAGGGGCTACTCAGACAGGGATCCCCCTACCAGGACAGTCAGGCGTGCAATAGATGACCAGTTTGGGCAAGCAGAGTATACAAAGTAAACACAATAAGGACACTTGGTGGGACATCTAGATCTGGTGTGGGACGTCAACAGCAGCTCCGTCAGCGTCGTCTTGGGGGACCACAGGACACCAACACTGCCCAGCAACAGCCTGGAAACAATAGGTTTTTAACCTTGACTTAAATATTTCAACAGTGCTTGCCTCTCTGATTGCCTTAGGCAGACTGTTCACAGATAGGGAGTGTGGTAAGAAAACAGGGTGGATACATCCACCCTCCCACACACATACGTATACATGCATACATGTACACACACACACCAGCACACACACACGTACACACAGCCTCAGGAGCTAATCTGCCACCATGACAACCTGTGAGTGATAATTAGTCTGTTACTGGGAGAAGTGGCGATTAGGATGACACCTGTCAGTTTATGTGTGTGTGCGGATGTATGTGTGTTGGTGTGTGTGTGTGTGTGTTACACTTTGTCACAAATAAAAGTTTGCCAACTTGTGTCAAAAATGTCAACAAGGAAAACCATTACCCATATTCCCTTTTTCTTATGGTACTAGTTGTTCTATGTAACTTAAAATGCACCATATATTTTGTTACCATCTAATTGCACCGTTATTGTGAACACGGGCGATCTGTGACAGTTTTAAACACTGTTGACAGCCGTAGCACTGACGGAGGTGAACATGAATACAAGCGTCACAGAGAAGGTCAGGACATGCCCACAGCCTTTTGACTATCAAAGTTGTGACATTGACAGATCTGGAAGTTTCTAAGCCTTTGGTGATTCAGTTTTCCCTTCCCGGAATAGTTGTTGTAGTCATGCAAAAAGAGTGCTTCGTTACAATAAAAAATAAAAGAAAGAAAACTTTTACCAGCTCAAATGACTTTAGTGCTTTTTTAGTCTCACAAACATTTAATTGTCTTTGCATCCTTTTCTCTCTCCCTTACACCTCCCTCCTTGCCCCTCTTCTATCTATCTATCTATCTATCTATCTATCTATCTATTTTTGCCTCGGTGTGAGATTTCCTTTGGAAAGTGTGAGACCTTCCACCAAATGGCGTGTCAGCCATTTGTGTGTGGGTGTGTGTGTGCACGGGCATACATATGTATGTGTCTG
>OOFE01048674.1:0-10240 GCA_900323365.1 Monocentris japonica
ACTTACAGGACTTAAAGGATCTGCTGCTAACGTCTTGGTGCCAGATACCACTGGACACCTTCAGAGGTCTTGTGGAGTCCATGCCTCGACAGGTCAGAGCTGTTTTGGCAGCACGAGGGGGACCTACACAATATTAGGCAGGTTGTTTTAATGTTATGGCTGATCGGTGTATGCCACATCAACGTTTAACAGTGTATTTTGTCATTGCCATCTGATGCAAAATATTATGCCACATTTGTGTCACTTAAATACAAGCTGCTGACTGGGAAAACCTATTCACGTCAGCCTCCTAGTGGTAAATACAAGAAGGACAAGTAGGTAGTTTTTGCAGGCTCCGACATCTGCATGCCGGTTTCCTTTGCTCCTCAAAGTCTTTGCGAAGAAGATAATAACATCCACAATTGACTTTACAATGACTACATCTTGGATGTAGGTGTTCCAACAAGTTAAACACGCGATCACCTCTAAGTTGTTGAAACAAGATGTCATCCTGCTTCTTCTGATATGACGTGAATGCAATATTAGTCAAGAGAATTTACAAAACCATATTAATCAATTTTAGGGAGGTTCATCAGGCAATATCTCTAAAATATAGAAGAAAAGTGTAATTTTTCTGACGACGTGTGTTACTTAACGTCTCAAAAAGCGTTGGAAGTTGAGTACAATAGGTGACAATAGGTGAATTGTTTTGAGTAGGTGTTGCTTTTTTCAGATGGTGGATATCTGATTTTGTGTTTTCCATAGGTGCCATGCCTGTGCAGCAGCGCTACATGTCTGATGTGCAGATGCTGTCCTAACAGCAGGAACTCCACTGTGACCAGAGTCATCTACGCCTTCATCCTGCTGCTAGGGACCATCATAGCCTGCATCATGCTGTCGCCTGGCATGGATCAGCAGCTCAAAAGGGTACAGGCAGACTGACGGCGGACCGTTTACTGATGTGCAGGCTTGTCGTCGAGTGAGAGCTACGGAGGCGTACAAGAATGAGTCATTTTGCGACTTCATATTTTAGTTCATGATGGTGACTCATCCAATAATGTTTGGTCTACTGACCTGTGAAAGTGAAAAGAACTTTCTGAAATGTCTCCACTTGAACTTGATATGATACCAGATAAATGACAGATTAATAATGTTACTAAACTTTATTTGTATAATACTTTTAAACAGGGTTTACAAAGTGCTTTAACAATCATAAAAACAATCATACCTTAAAACAAGGGAAAACAAGAAGGCGCCACATGAAAAAACAACAAGAATAGAGGGTAAAATTAATAATAATCATACAATAATACAGTATAAAATGGAAAAATCTGGTAACATGGGTGTCGATTCGAAGCTAAGCCTCATCTGTAAAGAGACATAGCGTATAATGTTGCATATAATCCAATGCTGCGTGCTCAAAATCCCAACATCCTAAGCTGGACCATGTTGATTGATGGAACATAGGTGCTTTGTTAAGTTTAAATGTTAGTTGCTGTCATTTACTGCAGATTCCAGGCTTCTGCGAAGACGGAGCAGGCTCTTCTATCCCCGGTCTCCACGCCGATGTCAAATGTGAAATATTCGTGGGCTACAAGGCCGTGTACCGGGTGTGTTTTGGCATGAGTATGTGTTTCCTGCTGTTTGCCATCACCATGATCAACGTCAAGAACAGCAGAGACCCCCGCGCTGCCATCCATAACGGGTAAGTATTGCAACAACTGTTCAGAGTCTGACCTTTGCCAAAACTAGGTCCTGTGTAGTGTTTTACCTTTATCTATCCAGGATGGGTTTAGCTGACCATGCTTTTTTTCAGTACTGCCCATCTTCTCATTCATACCATTGGGAATGTTGGAGGTCTAGAAGGTGCAGTCTCAAAGAGCAGGCATACAACAACTGTATTTTAAGAGGTTATTGGTCTTGATGCATCAGGAGAGAGAGGAGGCCAACCTTCAAAGAAGCATCAGCCCCTTCTGCCGGGCAAAGGACAGTTAGCCTATTATGTAGCCGCTTCCTATGAAAGAAAGAGTTCATTTGGTTTTCTCTATTTCTGTCATGTCTGCTCTCCCAGCCTAAATGTGCACACAGTTGATGCACTCCAAATTGTAACAGCTCAATAAAATGACTTCAGATCTTACCATTGACCCCAATGATGGATGCAACCATTCTCCAAGCATCGTGTTTCAGATGTTTATTCCTGTATTCTCTGACATCTCTGATGTCCCTAGATTCTTGATTCTTCATCTAAAATATTTAGACGTCTTCCCTCCTGAGAGCGTCGTTGAAGAGAGAGGCCTTAGATGGATAGGAACTACCCAGTATAACCGCATTCATTGGGCAATGAGCAGCTCCACTGTAGCAATTGGTGGCTAAGTGCTTTGCTCAAAGACACCTCTGCAGTAGTTGTTGTGGTAGGAGAGTGTTATTCAGTCACATTACCCACATACATTTTTCCAGCATGCCCAGCAGTTCAAACTGGTGAACTTCCAGTCAAAAGCTTGCAAATATGGCAAACTGCAAACATGCAGGATAATCATAAGATTAACCTTTTAAATAGATTTTTGCATGACAGATAAGATCTGAGAGGTAAACTAGTAAACAACTGAAATTGATTCACCATGCATAACACAGTACATCTTGCTATGTAAGATTCTCTTGTTCGGCATTTGACTCAGTCAAATGACTCACAGCGTTCTGCATAGAAGAAATGCTTCTCTGTGGGTCACTGATCAAATATGCTGAAAATAGAAAAAATAAATAACAAGCGGCATTATTGCCTGACCAATGCAATTTTTTATCACATATTGAGAGATGCTCTTAGTCGGATCTCCCCTTAGAATATATTTATCTTGGCATGGTCATGGGAAGAGTACAAAGTAATAATAAAGTAATTAATGATTTGTCTTTCCCAGGTTTTGGTTCTTTAAGATTGCTGCCATGGTGGCAGTAACAGTTGGTGCCTTTTACATTCCTGAGGGTCCTTTTACTCACGGTAAGAATTGTTTATTTTCACTTTTTCAAATTAATTTTAGGCTTTCCTTGGTAATTGAGAACAAAACATCCAATGTACACAAAGTTTTACTGATGCAGAATAAATTATTAATTTACTGTTACGTGTATATTGTGTTCCCTTGCTTGTGTCTGTTGTTGCAGCATGGTTTGTAGTGGGCACCTTTGGAGCTTTCATCTTCATCCTGATCCAGCTGGTGCTGCTGGTAGATTTTGCCCACTCCTGGAATGAGTCCTGGGTGGACAGGATGGAAACTGGCAATGCCAGGGGCTGGTATGCAGGTCGGTCATTCAGACTCCTACTGGAGAAGTGATCAGAAAATAAATGGCCAGTATACAATATAAATGGCACTAACACTACCGAGGTTATGGGCTTGTTTCCCACTGGGACCAGCCATGCTAAAAAATGTATGCACTCTTGTCCTCCAAATGGCTTGTGACATTCCTTAAGTTATATTTTTTCCAGATAGATTGGTAGATCCAAAATGAACCACTTTGTTTAAGGTGTGTGTGTGCGAGAGAGTGGTTTAGAGTTCAGTGGTCCCAGTGGGAATCAAATAAGTTGATATGAGTTGTTTTTTTCCTGATTCTGTTCTCTAATTTTAGCTTTGCTGGCGATAACAATCTTCAACTACATCATGTCGTTTATTGCTGTTGTGCTGTTCTTCGTCTTCTACACCAAACCTGAGGGCTGCCTCATCAACAAGTTCTTCATCAGCTTCAACATGTTGCTCTGCATCGGGGCCTCTGTGATCTCTGTACTGCCTAAAATACAGGTACAGCACAGAATCAACCATTTTAATATTAGGGGTTTCCTTGTGAGTATTTGCTCCATTTCAATAGACTGTACATTGTTGTGCTATGCAGTAGTGGTGCAGGAAAAGGACAAGGTATCATATTTTGATTATCTCTACAATGGTATATTGTTGAAACATCTCCTATTGGACTTCCAAATCTCCTCTCTC
Organism: Monocentris japonica; assembly: GCA_900323365.1. Lineage (NCBI taxonomy): Eukaryota > Metazoa > Chordata > Actinopteri > Trachichthyiformes > Monocentridae > Monocentris > Monocentris japonica. The sequence goes on from OOFE01048674.1 coordinate 3,954, forward strand.
TGATCTTTAGAGAGAACTTTGTGCCAGACACTTCAAATTCTCCAAAATGAAAATGAATACAATATGAAGGGTTTATTCTAAATGTCACCTATTCAAAGAGGATGATAGCTGGTACAAAAGGAAAACTGTAAACTAATTATATATTGAAGTTGTTGGCTATCTTGAGCCGTTAACTTATAAAACAGACATTTTGGAGGATGTAATCATCTGTGCTTTTTAATTACTGATGGATGAACTTTGGATCACAATTAATTTCAGAATTTTTGGGATTGAAACCTTTCTTATATTCTTCGGGACTCATTTTGAGGAAACGCATATCCTCAATAAGATGCCCATTTAAGTTACAAATGCAGTTAAGTAAATGTAGTAATTGTATAGATTTATCACTACGTTATCTGTGTGTGTCTCCAGGAATCTCAACCACGATCAGGTCTACTCCAGTCCTCCGTCATCACCTTGTACACCATGTATCTGACCTGGTCTGCCATGACCAATGAGCCTGGTGAGAACCTTTTGCTCTTTATTTAAAAAAATAAATAAATAAATAAAAATTAATAAAAAGGCTACAAATTTGTTTTATGAAATTATAATGCTATGTTGTCATGCTTTTTGGGGGGTTGGTCATAGGGTCATTTTTCTTAGTCATAGGGCTAGCATATTAGTCATAGGGCTTTTTCTAGCATCATAGAAGCTAGCGTGTTAGTTTCTATGATGCTGCATGCTAACTATGGTTATCTGCTTATTGTTTCCTCAATCAAAAGCTTTATCGCTCTATAGAATAAAATAATACATGTAAATATTCCATGAGTTCTTAGGAAAATTAGTTTTCAGGTAATGCTTGCTGGCCTGTCAAGAAAAGGCCAAAGCCCCACTCATATACACATGATATTTGATTTATTCAGTTGTTATTATTATTATTATTATTATTATTACTAAGCAGAAATTCAGGATGGAATAACTGCAATCATGTAACACTATCCTTTGTACATGACTGCATATTTCCCAGTTTCTGCTGTTTAAAATGCATGGTTACTATAGGGCTCCATTGAGAGGCAGACACTCAAATCTTCAAAGGGCTATATATCAAAACTTTGATGGCATTGCAACAAGCTTTAGTTAACTCATTCCTACATAGATTGTGGAAAACTACAAAAAAAACCTCTCCGGTTCAATCACTGTTGATATGCAATGTATGATATGCAAAAGTAGAAATTTCAAGCCTGTTTCACAAATCTTACATCTTGTCCTTGCACACATTTTGCTCAAGCATAGGTGTTAAAAGCATGAAAGAAATCGATAATAATAATCGATTACTGGTATCTCATGGTATATTTGTACATTCAGACATTTTTCTTTCTCTTCTCCATGGGGGTCTACCCCTTCAGACCGGAAATGTAACCCCAGCCTGCTGAGCATCTTCCAGCAAATTGCTGCCCCGACAATTGCCCCTCCAGAGATGGAGAACCAGACGGCTGTGGTGATCGTTGGCACCGAGGAACCCATTCCAACGTCCCCATACCTGCAGTGGTGGGATGCCCAGAACATCGTAGGACTAGCAATATTTGTCCTGTGCATCCTCTACTCCAGGTAGGGTTAGTCCCTTGGGGTGGAATGGACTCGTAACAAATTGGGAAAGTGGTGGTCATATAATGTAAGATGCACATTAAACATGGTATGAAATGGTCACCATTCCCTATATTTGCTTTACAGTTCTGTCACAAATCTAGCAACCACTGCTGGCACTATCATGGAGGTCCACTGGAGAACTGACTGTAATGGCTAATATATAACAACCGGGTTAGAAAAAGAGCGATATCTCAAAAATGTTGTGGGTGTGGATCCATACAATAACATAGCTAAAATTGAATGATGTGATGAGGTAGATTTGTCTCCAAATGTAGGTTACTGTGACTCAGTAAACTGTCTTGTCTTTAGCCCTAGTCTCTACTCCAAAACACTCTGAGTTGGAGCTGGAGAAGAGTCAGCTCAGTTAACCTGAACAAACTGTTAGCCTGCTGGCTAGTTAGCTAGCTAATTTAGCAAAGCAACCAATGTTAACAATAATATGCCACTACTAGCTACTAACCATATAAACTACTGTACAAATCATATGTGTTTACAACAAAACAGTGATAAGAACCTGACCAGGTATTATGGTTAGCTAGCTTAGAAGCTCTCATTATCGAAACACAAGATTTATCAGATGTAGCCATGATGAAATGATCAGTCTTCAGTTAAAAAAAAAATTAACCAGGCTAATTCAGTACCGATGAGATGGCCGAGTCATTACTTTAAGAAATGTCATCAGTCAATCAATCTCAGCCATTGTTGCTAAGAGCTGTGGACCTCCTCACCTGAACATAAAAAATATCAGTTAGTGAATTACTGTCATAAACAGTTTATTGTTTAGTGTGAACGCATTACAAATATGTAACTATATGCTTTATAGTTTACATTGCAAAAAAAACTTGCCGTTGATGTTCTGTGATGTGAGCTTGCACACATTTCTTTAGAAATTTCAGTATTACAAATGATTATAATTACATACAGTGGGATTCAAAAGTTTGTTTTGTCATTTGTCATAAACTGAGTGCAGTAGTAAATTGGTCCGTTTCTAATTGGACGTATCCAATTTCTTTCCCCCCCCATTTGCCCCACAGCATTCGTTCATCCAATACTAGCCAGGTGAACAAGCTGACCATGGCCTCCAAAGACTCAGCCATCCTGGCTGAGAGCAGCTGCAGCAGCTCAGACTTACTGGAGGAGGGGAGTGGGCCCAGACGGGTAGAGGACAATGAGAGGGATATGGTCCAGTACAGCTATTCCTTCTTCCACTTCATGCTGTTCCTGGCCTCGCTCTACATCATGATGACCCTCACCAACTGGTACAGGTCAGTGCCATCAGCTGGGTTGAGGAGAATATATTGAAATCCTGAAAGTCAAAAAAAAAAAAAAAAAACACACATTCACCAGAAAAATGGAAAGAGTTTCAAATACTGAATACAAAATACAAATACAATACAATATACAGAAGAAAATTCTGCCTTGAATATAGAATGCATGGCAGGGGCTAACCACGACACCTACTGGCCAAAAATTACATTTCAGTCAGTGAGGAAAGTAGTACATGATGAAAAAGAACATTTTAAAAATATAGATTCTCCTTTTTTTTGGTGCCAACAGCCCTGATGCGGACTACAATGCCATGACCAGTAAGTGGCCAGCGGTGTGGGTGAAGATCACCTCCAGCTGGGTGTGTTTGGGCCTCTACATCTGGACCCTGGTGGCTCCCGTGGTCCTCACCAACCGAGACTTCAGCTGAACACCCACTGACCCATTCACTATACTTTGTCCTCCACAAATCTGTTCTTTTTTTTTTAAAAAAATGTGTACATAAACCTTGACCACATTGCCTGCATTCGACTGTAAAAATGGACTGAAATTTTATAGATGTAAGTGTAAGTTGTTTCTGGTTTTAATGCAAGTAAAAATTTGTTGGAGGTGCCATGTAGGCTGCTGCAAGCAACTACTGTAGTAATTGTGTAATAGTAGCAACTGCCCAGTAATTTGACGTCCAAGGACAATCACTTATTTTCTATGGAAGCACAAAAACATTCCAGAAAGAAATGTATTCCTTTTATAATACCTTTTTTTTTGTTTTGAATTTTTTATTTTTGTGACCACTGAGTTAATCAGGTCCAAGTCAAACCTAATGACTGTGTTGCATTTTGAACAAGCTAAAGCAATTTTTTTTTTTTCTTGCTCCAACAGGAGACTGTAGTGCTGAAATTATATTCACATGAACATAACAAATATCAGTGAATTACTGTGTCATTACAGTTTATTGTTTAGTGTGAACGCATTACAAATATGTCCTGCTTTATAGTTTACATTGCAAAAAAAAACTTGCCGTTGATGTTCTGTGATGTGAGCTTGCACACATTTCTTTAGAAATTTCAGTATTACAAATGATTATAATTACATACAGTGGGGTTCAAAAGTTTGTTTTCATTTGTCATAAACTAATAAAAGTTTTAGTCAAATATTTCTCAAACAAGATTAGATCATTTTTCACCAATATAAGTTAAAAAAAAGTTTTAGTATTTACTGAAAGTTATTTTTTCAAAGTTAAAGCACTAGCAGTAGCACCAAAATTTATTTAGTCAATATCTGGTATTAGTTGTTAAAAGGCCAAATCAATTCACACTGTGTATTGGAAGCATACATGTGTTAATAATTGAATGAAATATCTGGTGTGACAACAATTTGAGAAAATCAAATTGTGTGCGAACAAGTTATTCAGATATATTTCAATTTCATACGAGCATTTAGATCTAAACATTTTGATTTGTACCAGTTTTAAATAATGTATTCTTGAATAAGAAGTATCAACTGAGTAAATATCATTTTTGATAAATGATGAAAACAGTTCTTGGTAGTGGACTCAGACTTTTGGACGCCACTGTAATTTATTGCTATGCCTTTCAATGCCTTATATGTCTGTAAATATTTGGGACATTTGAACATATTGAATTGAGAGCAATTCTAAGTACATGTGTAGTAACTCAGTGCTGTTGGAAATGACATTTCTGAAATATGATTCACAGTCAACTTAAGTTTCTGCCAAATATTTGTGTGCCCAGGACATTCAATACATTTTTGTGTTTGAGATGTTATAGATTAAATCCATACATAGTAACAGAACTGAAGAACATACTGAGTACAGTCACACACAAAAAATACAAATATTAAATCTAAAAAAATATTTGATTGAACCTGATTTGGGTAAAGATTATTTAGACATACTCTGCACAGCATTGTATGATTCCAAATAGTGAGGAAATACTTGTGTAATTGCATTTCAACTGAAATATAGTTGAGATTTTAAAAAATATATCCTACATTTTCTGAAAATCCTAAATACACTTGTAACAAATGCCAATGTTTTTTGAATGTTGAAATGTGTTTAAGTATAAGCACCTAACTGGAATTGTGCGGGACGCAGCTCTTGACCAAATGACTCTGAAGCCATGAAGATGGAGTACACTGTAGTTACTGTGAGATTAGCTCATTGTGAGCAAGACGCTACAGTTTCTGTGTAACCTGGTTTGAACGAATAAAGATGGAGTTTGATACCAATTTACAAGATTCATTTTGTCATGATTTCACCATCATTTGGCGTTGTGTACATGCCTAGATTTCAGTTCTTGCACACTATTGGCTATCAGCATCTATCAACACAGATCCTGTCCATTAAAATAGGTATTCTCTAGAGTTTTGAAGCCAATAATTGTGGCGATATTAAATATGGCCACTTTTCATTCCCCCTAAAAAATCTGAAAGTATTCAGTGTTTCCCCCAAAATGCTAGTCAGGGTGGTAAAGCCTCTGAAACAACATTTAGACTAACTCTCCATTGAAACCCATAATAATAAAACAGAAGGCAAAAGAACTACTAGTCACCAGAAATTGTAAGTGCATTTCCTTCCTGAACAAGCATCGAAGAGCATAACCAGTGCTAAGGTAAAAGTGCAATAAGTTAGCTACCTACTTATTGTGAATAATAAGTGAAGCATATAAGCATATAAGCTAGTGCTAAGACAACTAAGTGAAACAAATAAACAGGTGCTAAGAGGAAGAGTCAGGGTAGTGTTTCTTGAAGAGGTGGGTTTTCAGCCTGCGACGAAAGATGGGCAGCTACTCTGCTGTCCTGACATCAGTGGGGAGTTCATTCCACCACTGTGGGGCCAGGACAGAGAAGAGCCGTGACCGTGTAGATCGGCCACAGGGGCCTCTGAGCAACGGAGCAACCAGTCGCCTCGAGGCAGCAGAGCGAAGTGGTCGGGCGGGGGTGTAAGGCTTGACGATAACCTGCAGGTAAGAAGGAGCTGTTCCTTTCACTGCCCTATAGGCTAGCACCAGGGTCTTGAACTGGATGTGAGCTGCTACAGGGAGCCAGTGTAGAGAACGGAGAAGGGTAGTTGTGTGGGAGAACTTGGGGTGGTTGAACACCAGACAAGCTGCAGCTTTGTGAACAAGCTCCAGAGGTCTGATGGCAGACGCCAGGGCACCAAGCAAGGAGGGAGTTGCAGTAGTCCAGGCGGGAGATGACAAGAGCCTGGATGAGCACCTACGCCGTCTCGTCAGTGAGGAAGGGGCAAATCCTCCTGATGTTGTAGAGTAGGAATCTGCCGACAACGACAGTTGGTCTTCCAGGGTCACACCCAGATTCCTCGCAGTCCGAGTTGACATCACCACAGCAGTGTCAATGGTGATGGCCAGGTCTCG
>OOFE01048691.1:0-10830 GCA_900323365.1 Monocentris japonica
GGAGGAAGAGTGAGGTATAGGGAAATGGGGGGAAAAGAGAGACGGGGGAAGAGAGACATGGGAAAAATAGAGGCGAGTGTGTTGGTGAGCGAGGACGAGATGCGGCTGCAGCAGAGGGGGGCTAATCTGCTGTTGCTTGGGGTCTCCGGGAGCGGTTTGGTTATTTTGAAAGCGGGTTAGCCGAGGAGAAGCCCAGCATCCTGTGTGCTGACCCTCCGTCCCCAGGGTCAAAGCATCTGATCTAGGCTCTTACTTCCACTCGAGCAGTCCTGACACGCCGCAGTTGCCCACAGCCCCCTCGCTCACTGCCAGGGCGGCGAGCTGCGTGCTCATTTTTACCTACTTTCGCTCGGCTATTGATTAAAACATAGGAGAGCGCGTCTGTCTGCTACACGGAATTAGACGGTATGGATTGATTCACTTTGGCTGGTGTAGTTGGTCGGAAAAGACTGGGGTAAAAGCTGTGGGTCACCTTGAACTCAAAAGTAATGTCTGTTTCGATCTGGCTCTCAGCAGAGCACCAAGGGACCGGAGGCATTTTCAATTGTTTTGTTATGAGTTTTTCTTTGCTCACTCTGTCTCTGGAACAATTGTTTTCTTGGTTAGACTTCTTGATACTGTACCCAGAGGCCCCAAAATCAACTGAGTAAATATTTGGCAATTGCTTGAGCTGAGATCATGATCATGAGCCAAGGTTTGGCACAATCAGCGGATAGAGTATCTGTGCCACAACTGAAACCTACTGAGTTTTAATTGGACTACAATTTTTTTCAAAAAGGCAGCAGACAAGATCCAATGCTCCGTAGTTTAATTTCATTTTTGTGAACTTTGCAATTACAAGGTGGTAGGTGGCGGCACCCACGTCTCATGACTTAATTGCCTTGCAAGTTCACACCGTAGCTCAACTAATTGACATGGTTACACGAGAGAAGGAAACACCGCGCGACGTGCCACTCTTTCAACTGAAACAATCATTTTGATTTAGATATGTTTTCACTGCCTGCCGCTCAACATTTCAATTCATCTTGAATACACAAGAACAATGGGAGGAATTTGCTCGAAACACACACGCACACACACACACACACACACACACAAGCTTGTTCACGTCTGGCTGAGAGGCAGTCACTTGCTCTGTGCATAACAACTCTACCCCTCAGATTCTCCTCTTTCAAGAATCCCATTTGATTTCATATTGGCCAATGAAACAGTGGAGGGTGAGAGGCAAGCGAACAATCAATCTTTGTAATGTGATCCACGGATTGAGTACGGTGAGTAAATGTTTGCACAGGCAGCCATCCAAGCCTGCAGTCAAACGAATTCTGGAGAAAAGGAATCTATCCAGGGCAGGCCTCTCTCTTTATCTCTCTCCTGCCCGACAGCAGCAGGGTATCAAGCACATTATATTCCAGCGCTCTGTGCATTTTTCATATAGGCTCGCCTTTTATGTTTTATGTACGCCAGCTCAGGGGAGAACAGCTGTGTGGGCGCTGCATCCTCTGTAAGTTTAGAGGGAGAGAGAACTCATTTCAGTGGGAGAAGTGGAGCAGAATGCCAAACGGCAAGCACACTAGCTGGGAACAAACAGGAGCAACGCAGACCAAGGCCTGCCTGAGCTATTACATTTCCATAATACACAGAAACAACACCTCGCATGCTGTTACAGCAGTAATTTAAAAACAGATTGACAGGATTTACAAGTTCTCAGCTTATCTTTGCCGTGACCTTCGTGACCTCTTATCTTTACTGTGAACTTTTTTGAGTAAAATCATATATTGAAGGCTTACGCAGAGATGTTGCGGCTGTTTTCCAGGATAATCTGGTATTATATATAATAATGGAAATTGATTTTTCTCATGTTGTATTTGATTCTGCGGGACTGGGATGAAACTAACAAGAAAAAATACACTGTGATTTTATAATTGACCCTACTTGCTCCTTGATGCAAAATTGTTAAATCTGTTTGATCCCCTCACTACTCGTTCAAGGTTTTGCAATATGAAATTCTGCTTATATGTAAGATCCCATTTTGGTAAAATATTGTAATAAGAGCAACAGTTATTTGAGATGCTAGATTGTGATTTAGTTTATGTGTTGTCTTTGCAATTTAATGTTCAACTTTTTGTATGCTACCTATGTGACCAAAACGTATTAATCACAACGACACTGAGGCTGGATAGATTTCATCGTTAGACATAACAATAAAAAGGTTAGAATATGTGTCAGTATGTCGTAATTCTTGTTGGAAAAAAAAAACATAATAGTTAAAATGTCAAATAATTTGAGCTTCAGAAGAATTTTGAAGATGATTCAAATGTCTTCAAATTGTAGAACTATTAACTAAAAAAATGAAAACGTGTGAACTCTGAAGATTTAGAAAAACAAAATAAAATAAAAAAAGGTCATTTTTTCTCACAATTACATAAAAAAGGATCATGCTACACAGTGTGAATGTATAAAGATGTATATTAGCTTAAAAAGTGTGTATTTATTAAACAAATAAAAAGAAAAAAAGTGCATTTATGTGCATTTAAGCTCCTCTCCAGCAGTTTTTCTATAGCCTAATAAAAATATAACTCGACCTTCTTGACTGGCTTTGCAGGTTTGCATGCTTTTGATGCAACCAGTTTGTCTCTGAGTGTGGACTTCACTAGGTGTAAAGCAACATCTACCTGCTCTATTATTATTTTGTACCTGTCTGTCTGAAAGCTCGCATTGCGAACTACCCATTCAATTGTGTGCAGCACATCCATTTTGATGCTTAATCTACCAAGTGGAGCAAAAAAAAAAAACATCTGTGGTAAAACATGGCAGAGCCTGGTTCATTCATAGATTATACTGTAAATGGCCTAACTTAGTACACTGACAATCTCCGCTCAAGAGAAAAGCCACTTCACTCTCATTCTTTTGACAGACGAGTTGATATTGTGTTGTTCAGAGGACAACACTGCCACCCGGTGTTGCCCATCGAGAAGCAGTAGAGGCTGTGTCTAAAATTTGTCCATCCAACCAGCCACTCCGGCGCGTCACCAGCCGTCAACTGAAGTCCTGCCCTGCTATAATAATCCTGCTTGCTGTTGGTACTTTGGGGGATTTATCCACCACTGTGGCTTGTAAATAAAAAAAAAAAAGTTATGTGAATAAAGGTTATTTTCCTGAATGCTGTAGGTTTTAAATCAGAGTGGCATATAGGGTTTCACGTTTTTGTCTTTATAACAAGCTCAAGGCCTGCATGTGAAGAGAGAATTTATCAAAATCCGAGACGGTCAAAGGAAACTAATAAAACACATTCTAATAAAACACATTCAAGTAGGCTAGTCGATATAGATTGGATAAGGAATCAGTTATTTGGATTTCCTTTGGAAAAACATAAAATAGGCTTATGGAGTCAGTCAAAAATGCCAAACATTTTATCTATAAATTGCATTACAGAAGCAGCTTATAAATTAAAAAAAAGCTCCAGATAGAGTTGCTTTCTGTGCGAATTGACGATCTAACGCGTGTTTCTAGCTCATTTATAATTTTCTGGTTATATTTTTTGAAGTATGCCTGAAGCTGTCACCAATCTGCAAATTTGAACTTTTGAACTGAATTTCAAATTTGCCTGTCGCTAGAATTTAAAAATAGACCAGCAAGCTGGATGGGAGCTATAACACACACAGTACATCTCGAAGGAAAGCTGGCGTTTTCTCATAGTTTCTCATAGTTTCTCATAGTTTCCCGTGCCCATCCTCAAAAGATTGCCGTGTATGAGTTGGTCATCATCATCATCATCATCATCATCATCGTCATCAGTGATCTGCCAGTTCGTTTCCCCCTCTAACATAAGGAGGGGAAATAGTTTCAATTAATAGATTTTATTTAATGAGTGTTTTTGATGAGCCGAGAGGTTACTCTGTCCTGTAGAGCATCAGAGAAGCATTTGGTGAAGTTTCGGATTTTTTTCTGATTTAGCCCTTCAATTTGGACCGGATAACACAGATGTGATGACCGCTCCACTAAATCTGATATGGGTCACAAAGCCCGGTGACACGCTGTTCTTTATGGTGTTTAAATGATCTTGCTCATCTTCATCAGTTTTACCTCGGAATACAATTTAGGTTGCCAGTGCAAACACGGGACTGTGACATTTTCTTCACAGATATTGTGGTAAGACTAGTGCAATACGTCTTACCCGCTGTTGTTGTTCTGTTTCTTCAGTGCAAGGCATTGCTCAATGATACTGGCTTGCCCGTGTGGACGACGTTTAGCCAGAAACAGGATTAATATGACTGAAGACGCTGCAAGTGTATCAGAGGATGTGATTTAGCACTGAGCTATGTTCAAGATCTTCAAAGCATAGACACTGAAAGACGGGTTTCTAGGGTTTGTACTCCAGGGGAACCTTTGGAGGAGGAATATAAAGCCGTTCAGTACTTTTCCAAATTAGATTTTATTTCCTGTTATTTTGGATTTTGTACCTTTATGGAATTTCCTTTTCACTTTAACGGAATGAAATGCTTTGTATATATATTTCAGACGCATCCAAGATTACTGCATCATGCAATCCTTTTGTAACACGAGAAAATGTGCAAAATAAAAAAGTCATGACCAAGCGTCACATCTCAGGCACTGACAGCGGCTGAGAAGTGGCAGCATCTTTAACGGTGGAGAGAGCCGTTACTACTGGTGCCCGCTGGGTCCTGAAGCCCGCCCGTCATGGTCATTTTCCATGCAATAAATACAACCCAAGCTTTCTCATGTCAACAACCCCGAAATAAACACACATGGGACGTGTGGGACGTTACCTACATTTAGCAAGATTTTGTACGGAAGCCCTAAGAGGCCATGCAATATTATTTTTTTGGGTCCCGTTTTCTCGTGACCACGTCATAACTAAAGTTGTTTTCTCGTGATCACGAAATAACTTTTAGTCTAGGCTACTATCACATCGCCTCATCACATCGGACTTCCTACACTGACTGGACTGACTGATAGCTGCGCCTTGTTATGGATGACCGCATCAGATTCTACTTTGACCACGGATTGACCCATGCAGAAATTGCATTATGTCTATCAATAATTGACAACTTTCAAATTGAAGACGTCACCGGTCTTGTTTTGTTTTGGGTCCCGTTTGTCCCGAAAACGGGATCCAAAATAATAATATTGCATGGCCTCTTAGGGCTTCCGTAATTTTGTCCTTTGTTCTTAGATATGATTTGATATGGAGTTAGATATTGATATTGATTGATATTAGATATTGATTACCATGGTTCAATTGTATTTGTCATATGCACAGAATACACAAGGTATATGGTATATTGGCATGGCATAGTCATGATTTTTGAATGTTACTCTGTGCTTGTGTGGCGAAACTTTTGGGGTTTAATATTTTAAAAAATAGAAAGTACATAACAGTTGTCCAATATCCAATATCTCAGAACTGCACTCTACCCAGATAGGACCTTATAATTTCAAGCTCACAATATATAAATCCAAGCTCCTGGTGACATCATATATACAGACTCCTGTTATTGATGCATACTGCATTTGGTCTATTTTGGGATACTTAGCCACACAGTGAGGACCAGGGAGCTAAGGTTGGTTAGAGTCCTGTCTGAGAATAAACAGAGTCCTATCTGCACAAGAGAGGTGAGGGTTAAAAAGGTCCCGCTCTGCTAGAGAAAAGCTCTGTGATAGATGTCCGGACATAGTACATTCTTTGCTATCAGCCATTCTTCTCCCGTCCAAGATTGCTATCAAATGTGAAGAGCACACATGTGGTACTGATGAGATTTTGAAAGGTAATGACAGGGCTGATGCAGCAGCTAAACATGCTGCAGTAGCTACTTCTCTTCTGGTCCATATGTCCCTGTCCCGTGTACAGACACCACCAGACTCACTTCCCTCTCTGAATGATGTTGCTGCCTTACAAACAAAGACAGATGTGGTCTTGTCGTGGTTGTGTGTTTGATGGCCAGCTGTGGCGTGTCATCCTGATGGCCGAGCATGACTCATGGCATGACTCATGAGCAAAGGGGGGATGATTGAAATGATTTATCGAGACTGGTATGCTCCAGGTTTTGCAGTGGTAGCTGAGGGCTATTGCAAAAGATGTGTGACATGTCAGCAACACAACCCAGGGAAAGCTCTGAAGACAGTCAGGGGAGCTCACCCCCCTCCCTGGGGCCCTTTTGCAAATTGATTTTACTCAAATGCCTAAATGTGATCAACTTAAATATGTGCTTGTTGTTGTTGATATGTTTTCAAAATGGACTGAAGCTTTTCCATGCAGGAAAGCAGACGCTGTCTCAGTAGCAAAAATACTACTGACTCTCATCATTCCTAGATGGGGAATCCCCCACAGTGTACAGTAAGTAGTGACAGGGGAACACACTTCACCGCGTCAATAATGCAGAACCGCTCTAAGGCTTTAGGATGTACTCTGCATTTCCACACCCCGTATCGTCCACAATGTGCAGGGGCAGTGGAAGGACTGTATTCACTACATGTGACAAATAAACTTGACTTGACAGAGTGCTAAAAAACAAATTGGCCAAATTGTGTGCAGACACAGGACTAAAGTGGCCAGATGCACTTCCAATAGCCTTGATGGCTATGAGAAATACTCCAAATTGCAGTACAGGTGTGTCGCCCCATGAAATACTGATGGGGAGACCAATGTCGACACCACTAACACTCTTGCCTCCTCTCTTGCAGGTGGAAGCTTTGCTGAAAGAAGATGTAATACTAACCTATTGCTTTGTGTTCTGCTGTCAAAAGGCTTCATCCACAGGTGAGAGCAGCACAGACGCAGTTGCATTGCAGTTGCATTGCTCCGACTGCAGTGAGGTGTGAAGGACGACCCACCTGGATCCACGCGTCGCACTGCAAGAGAGCACCGGCCCCAGGAGAGAGATTGCCCTAGATGATCGACGTCAAGAGGAAAGAAGGTGGAGTCCAGGATGGCGTAGCTTAAGTGTGTACGAATCCGTATCTATACTGCTGATGATCTTTGTAGGACTAAAGACAGAAGACGCCAGTGTGACTTTACCTGGACAGTGAATGGTGCGATATTTGTAGGGTATAATAGTAGATGCAGCAAATCATCCCTGCAGAAGTCTAAATGGTTTGAGAATAGAGTCGAGGTAACTTGACTACATGGGTAATTACTCTATTGTCTTTGGCAAAATATGATTCTGGTTTGTATTTCTTTTCATGCTGTGGCCACAACTGTTTGACTGTGATATGCATTGATGTTCTCACTGTGCCCATTCCTGTTGTTATTGCAGATTCGGGTGTTATGTCATCTGAGCAAATTAAACAGCCTTCAGATATTGTAGCTAAACGGAAACACAGACATAGACGAACACGAAATGTGCTAGCTAACAATAACAGTGCTATTTTGTCGTCCTGGCTTCAGCCCGATAGAAGTGGGGAAACTACATTTACAAGGATAGCTCAGCTAGTAGCAAACCACCATAACCCAAACAAAAATGCTAGTTGTTATGTATGTGCTTTGCGCCCTTCGTTTGAAGGTGAAGGGCTGCCTATGATTGCCTTGCCTATAACCCAGTGTGATACTTTTTCAGTCCAATCTTTCAGCAGTGTAACTTTAGTGGATGTTCGGGTGCTACGACGGAAAGGTCCCATCCTGCATCATGTAAACCACATCAGTGGATGTCGAGTTGCAAACAATGCACAGATCCTCCTCAGCCAGTACATGTTTCAATAGTACCCCAAAGATCTAACTGGTGCTTTCAGGGATCTGGTATTAAGCACTTCCCAGGAAACTCCAACTCCCAAGGTGTATTATCAAGATGGAACATCTAGCCCATGTAGACCAGCCAACAACAACGACTGCACAGTAGCAGACAGTCCCATGTTAAAGAGCACGGCCCATCTTAGTAGACTGCCCCAGTAGGGTTATATTGGGTTTGTGGTCTAAATGTTTTCCCCGTCCTCCCTATTGGCTGGAATGGTGGATGTGCTTTAGGATGCTTAGTGCCTGCTATGAGAGACTGAGATGCCAGTTCCCCCACCCAAATACAGAGTTCCTCATAAGAGAGATAGTGATCCTTTTCATACCCATAAACAAACTCTGTTCAGCAGGATGTTAGGAGTGTTGATCCCACCATATGGTGTTGCAAGCAACCAAGACCAGATCAGAGATCTGTCCATAGCTGTGTCAGGTTTGGCTAATTCAACTGCAATGTTAGGTCATGTGTTTACAGAGGAATTAAGTGACGTGAGAATGGTAGCCCTACAAAACAGAGCTGCTTTAGATTACCTCCTGGCTGCCCAGGGAGGGGTCTGTGCATTGGTTGGACTGGTAACTCACAGATAACTCACCATCTGGAAACTGTAGCCCATGACACTTTGCCTTCACCTCTCATTTGGTTGGATATCAGATCTGACAGGGAAAGGGTTAATGACCATAGTTGGGTGGCTGGCCACAGGGATGATGTTCATTCTCGTGATTGTGACAATACTATCATGTGGTAAGTCGGTTTGTGCAAGGTGGGCCACTCGTGTCACTACGATGGTAGTATTGGATCAGCCAGATGACTGTTATCCTGAAAGCAACTGTGTGACATTGACATTGAGTGATCATTTCAACCGATTCTGAAGGTTTTCAACTCCTGTTTTACAGTAGGTGGATGTTGTCCTAATATACTGTATGACATTAAATAGTAGTAGAGGTAGTACACATATGTATTAAGTTCCTAAATGAATTAATGCTTGTTTCAAGGATACTGATGCTTCATGTTAACTAGAGGAGGCCCTACAGCCTAGCACTGAGTGTCTCACAAGTGATTTGTCTTCCAACACTGTTTTGTCTCTTCTAGTGACCTTGTTACTGTTTGAGCTGGATGCTGATTTCTCTCCATGCTGCAACATGATGATGATCACCCTGCTTAAACAACTTTCAGTGGCAGTTGACTTCTTTGACAAATTTCCACAACAGTATAATCCCTTGGCGTACCCAGTCGACGTCCACTAAGCAAGGCAGCGGGCCCCCAACTTCTCCAGTGGAGCTGTTCATTTGTTCAGGTGTGAATGTGTGAACTGCTACTACTGCTGAAAATGAGGGGAAAAAAATTTATAGATATTCTAAAAATGTGATGAAAAGGAAAATCTGGAAGCCAATGAACCTACATTATTTTATATTTATGTGCTTCCTGCATCCAGATTCTTTTTTCCCTCTTTTTCTGTGATAACTTGCATTATTGATTTGTTATGACATCCAAATGCATCGCACTTATGCCTCTTTTGTATATTTACTAAAAAAACAGATGTCTGCACTGTGCTCTTACAGGGATAATGTTTCACATGAGACTATACCATTGGCCTGGTGTGCCCTAATTGGTTCTTCATTGATTCTTTTGTTCACCTCAAGTCCCTATCATCATGAGGTTTCTCACTTCCATTATAGGCCAAGGAAAGAAAGCGGGATGGAGAAACAGACAAACAAAGAGAGAGAGTAACAGAGAGAGAGAGAGAGATCCTAATGAGAATGGCAGAGCACCCTGGGATTAGCAAAAAAAGGTGGATAATAGGGTGCAAGTGTGTCCACAGATACAGTAGCCTATCAAGTGAGAGTGAGAAATGAGAGAAGGATTGGAAATGAGTGAATCATATGCTGTAACTTATCCTCACCCGCTCACCAGGGACCAAAGATCCTTTAGCATTAAAGGCAAGAAGGTCAAACCTCATGTAGCCGCTGGGAGAAGGAAGAGCATTTTTTCACGCTTGAAAGGGTGTTTTTCGGTACCTAACAGGCCACTAGCAACCAGTCTAGCAACTAGCAACACTGGTCCCAGCTTGGTGCTTTGTCAATGTGCTGTGACTAATCCAGGAGGGGTCCCACATTCCCTCTAGTTACCCTAATTAAAAGAGGATTAACCAGCACAGAGTTCAAGGCCACTCCAACATGCATAGCCTTCATCCCTTTGCTTTCCCAGGATCATCGCACTTCTTGGAACTGCCTGGATTTTTTGAGCAGGCCACCATCAGTAGTCAAAGGTCCACAGCTGAAATGGCTGGCAATATATCTGGAGGGACTGGTAATATGACAGGCCTACCATAGGCACTGTGGAGTAATTCCAGCAATTCCTAAATTGGTCTCCAGTGCCCCCACCGGCCCTCTAACCCCATGCCTGTTTCATGTTGTTATATTTAGAGAGGTTAATTAGAGGGTCCCTTTTATTTTCTTGAAAATACCCTTTATCAAGTAACTTTGAAAAGGATAGGTAAACTCTTAACTCATTCCCAGCAGTTTTACAACTATTTCTAAGACGTGAGTTAACTGAGTTTAGGTTTATTCTCCTCTACAACCCAGGTCGTATATAACTGTTAAAATTGAGATTACATGTCGTTGAAACGTCGCCTTTGTTAGAGGTAACGAATTCAATCTACTTCACAGATAGTACTCTGTGCTCAGTGATACAGCCAATGAAAGTGAATTAAAGGGATTATCTGAGAGAGAAGAGAGTAATGACCTACGAATCATAACAACCTAGAAAATAGCCGTAATGTAGTGCACCACCTGCGGGTAAAATCTGCCCTGCAATCTGACTTGTAGGCGAATAGTTTTGGATTAGCCTTCCGGAAGTCATGCACAGTTTGTAATTGGTGTGAATGCTGGAGGCATTCACAACACGTTATTGTACCCACATTCTAAAATAAATACTATTCTTATTCTTCAGCCCACTTTCTTTGCAACCCTACTCCTTCCGCATTTTTCAACCCAGAAACTTCATTCAAACATCAAAATGTTCAGCTCAATTAGGACATGTGTGCGTCTATTTTTATTTTTCATAACTTTCATACTTTCTGAAATATTCA
>OOFE01048692.1:0-20347 GCA_900323365.1 Monocentris japonica
GGTAGGCCTTCTCATCGTTGTTGGAGATCAGGCCCACCACCACTGTGTCATCTGCAAACTTGATGGAGTTGGAGCTGAACCTGGCCACACAGTCATGTGTGTACAGGGAGTACAGTAGGGGGCTGAGGACGCAACCCTGGGGGGATCCTGTGTTCAGGGTGAGGGGGTTGGAGGTGTGTCTGCCCACCCTGACCACCTGGGGCCTGGCGGTCAGGAAGTCCAGGATCCAGGCACACAGGGGGGTGTTCAGTCCCAGCTCAATCAGCTTGCCAGCCAGTCTGGTGGGGAGTATGGTGTTGAAGGCTGAACTGTAGTCAATGAACAGCAGTCTCACATAGCCCCCCATCCGGCTGTCAAGATGGGAGAGTGTGGTGTGCAGTAACTGAGAGACAGCATCATCCGTGGATCTGTTTGGCCGATAAGCAAACTGCATCGGGTCCATGGTAGGAGGGAGGAAGGCACAGATGTAATCCTTGATCAGCCTCTCGAAGCCATAATAGGTCCCCTTTAATTCAGATGTTCATGCCAATTGGAAAATGAAAACGCAGTCCCTCAATAGCATTATCATTTTCCACTTTTTTTTTGAATTAATGAAAATTTAAACGCAATAATCTGATTTGCATTTGAATTTTTATGTACTGGTATGCACATTCAATATTAAAATGTTAATGACAAAGTCATTTGACAGTTAATTTTCAGTCATGCCCTGATATAGTCAAACAGAAAAAAAAATTTCCTGTCTAAAAATGTAAAAAAAATGTTTGTTAAGTTTATTTTTTCCCTAGCACCACAATTCACTAAAGGAATTTCACCTGTAGAAACTGGTAATTGTCTTCAAAATCCTATGCATTAATTAGTCAATTCCTATTATTAATTAGTTGGATGTTGAAGGGTATAGTATTTGGAAAGAAATGTACACTGTTTACTCCTCATTTTGGTGTTGGTCTTGAATAGGACTCAATTTGCCCTGGTCTTGACTTTGTCTCAAATCCCTTTGGACCTGGACTTTAGTTGAACTTGGCTGGACCTGGTCTTGGAATTGACTTGGACTCAGCTAAGGAGGTCTTGACTACAGCCATTAAATGTTAAATACAATTTTAAACTGGTGTATGTGTGTATAGATATGATCAGTTTAAATGACTATTAAGATAATTCATGTATCGACAGCTATTGCAACTGAATTGGTACTGTCCACGTGCATTTACTGACTATTCTTGTACGAGGGTCCATCTTTTTGTATGTTTTGTATTCTAAAGGAAAATTGAAAATAAACGGTTAAAAATAAAAATGCAGTCACTTTTTTGAACTTTAAACTGTATGAAATGCTCTGTGGATCTCTGTGTCAGTCAAGTGGAAACAGTCAATATCAGAAATTGCGTAACGAAGGCAGTTTCCCCTTTTGTTATTATCAAGAGGATAGAAGAGTACAGAAGATGTGTCACATTATGTTTTATTTAGAGGATGACAATATACATTTGTGCAAAACAACAATTTACTTCACACGTTATTGATTGTAATCCCAAAATTAAGCTATATTTCTTTCCAAGTAAAACCATTTATTCAGTGCATGCAGTCATGATCGGACAAGTTTTCGATGACTGAATAAAGTGGAACAAACAAGTCAATCACAGATGAGAATGTACTCATCTATTTATATTATTTAAAACTGCTCTGTATCTAAGAAACAAACGCACAGCATTTACTTTTTCTCTGGGTTCCTACACAGTTTCTATTTCAAAATTCCATACTTTTTCCAGGCCTTATTTTTCTTAATTTAGATTTAGGATGGTTCGCCCACTAATTCTGCCATATCACTCTATAGATGCAGATTATTCTTCACAGCAACAGATATCAGAATATGTGAGATGACAAGGGTCTAAATCCAAAGAAAATGTGTAGCCATATGTATATCGGAACCTAACCGTATGCATACCTGGAAATTACATTGTCGAGACTTTCCAGACCTGTGTCAGAACCCTGTATTATACATAAAATAAATCTACACTGGGATGATTCTTTTTCCTGTCTCCTCAGTTTTCATCAACACAGAATCTTCTACAGCTCCCACATTTGTAGTAATGTATTCATTTCCTACAACAAAAAGCAAAGCAATGAACACAGCAAAACTCACAAACAAACACATATATTCACAATCTACCCATAATTATTTCCTGAAAAATATTGCTATTTGGGGTGTCAGTATATCAAACTATGATGTTCAATGTTCCAAAGCTTTGCAGTTTGTGAGGAAAATGACATCAAGAATTGGTGCTTCTCCCAATCGTTTGGCCTGCAAGGTCATTAAACATGTAATTGCAAAACAAACAAAAAAGGAAAAACTTACTTACTGCCCATTTAATGGGATTTCAGGGTGTTGGTGTACTTAGAATAGAATACTTTGGTTGATAAATGTTGTCAGCACAAGCAATTTCTTCTTAAACTGGTCTCTTCAATTCATCTTGATGGGATTATAGAGTAGGTTCAGAATGCCAGAGCACAGGGTAGAAAACCTGTGCCACTAACAAATGGCACTTGATTCCAGCTGCTGGGATCAGCTCCTCCTTCCATCACTACATGTGAAAGTACAGAAGGTGCACTTTTCAGTGGGTTTTTCTGTTTCGCTTAGTACAATTAGAGAAGGGGAAGTGCATTGAAAGTAGTTTCATTTATAATAATTTGATAATAATCAAATGCCATTCAAAAGTAATTATGAAGCAGAGTACACCTCCACTCTATAATCCATGAAGATGCAGTGAGGGAACTTGGCATAAGAATTACCTACTACGACAACTTACAAAAAGATTTAGATACAATTCAATATGAAAAATGTTGAAAATCAAACAAAAGCCTTTTCACAATACTAGATACCAAACCTTTATGATACCAATGATTCTTTTTATAATCTATTTATCTTTAAAATATTTACATTAAGATACAGTATGAACTAGAAAAAATAGTTTGTACCATTAGTCAGTCTATGTACAAACATGTGCTCCAACCAATAAATATGAATCAAGACCCGCCCCCAAACAAGCAAAGTATTGTGCTACTAACTACGCACCAGATTGGTCAGGTCCAGGTCAGGGCGGAACTAGCTCAGAATCAGATTGTGCTTGTTTAACCTGTAGAGGTGTGGCAGTCACCTTCCACAGCTCCTGGAAAAATGAATAAGTAGATAAGAATATAAACGTAGACTAAAGACTGCAGTACACATATTGGGGAAATGGATGTTGAAGAACCGCAGTTAGAATCACCTTAATTTGCTGTAGTTGGTGCTAAGATCATGCTAAAATATAACAAAGTATATGCTGTTGTGAGAAAGAGTTTGTGAACCCTTTTGAACTACCTGCATTCCTGCATAAATGACTCTTGACTCTCATCTTCATCTAAATCATAACAACAGATAAGCGCAATTTGATTTATCAAATAACACATGTTATAATACATGTTTTTTTTTTAACATTGTCTAAGCTGGAAAAAGTATGTGAAGCTCAAGGATAGTGACTTCTATGAAATGGGGTTAATTGAAATCAGGTGATCCAATCAATGAGATGACATTCAGGTGTGGGTTAGAGGTGTCCTGTCATATAAACACCCCCCACCCCCACACAAAGTTTGGCTACCAACAAGTAAGGTTCTACCAGTTGCTAAATCTTGTGGGTCATATACTTTTTCCAATCCAAGCTGTTACCCTTTTAACATGTAAAAGTAATTTGTGTAGTTTTTTGTACATTGTGTTTATCTATTGTTATGACTTAGATGAAGATCAGAGTAGGACCATCCTGTCGGTAAGTGTGGAAAATATACCCATCTTATCAGCTTAAATCACAAAGTGGGGCTGCAACAGAGTAGATCGTCCAACCCACAGATTAGGCCTATTTGCCCAAATTAAACTCTGGTGTTAGGTGTGTGCGGACACTTCTCCAGCCACATGAGGTGCCAAATTGAAACTTAAGAGTGAAATCCAAAATTTCCATCAAGAGAAAGCTTGGTCACCAACACGCTACATCTTTTGCCTCTCTTGTCCCTTTAGTATCGCTCTGACCTTGCATAGCTGGCAGTCCTTACAGTTTTGGTAGAAATCACAGGACATTTGAATGTACTCAACACCAGTCTCACCACAATATGTTCTCACAACATTTGTATGACTATAAAAAAATATATATAAAACAACTCTAAGGTGAGGCAACTAAAACAATTTGGTTAATATTAGGATTTGGTCATGGTTAAACAAGAACTTTTGCTGAAAACTCACAGCAGAAAATGTCTTTACATGAGTTGGGAATTGGACCATTGTCGTCTGAGTTGAAGGCATGCATAAAGACGCTTATCCACCACCCTGGTCGCTATACCCTTGCCCGCCATGCACAAGATGCATTGCTAATTAAAACATTGCTGGACCAATGTGTAAATATGTGCAAGAAATTGCATTGCTATTTGCTGAGTTTGATGGGTGCTCCTGTGGGTGACACTATCTTGTTTATGAAAGAGGTCAGGGAAGAATGGTAAGACTCGTTCAAGCTAACAGGTGGACTACAAGTGCGCAAATAACAGCTCCGTACAACAGTGATGTGCAGAAGGGCATCTCAGAACACACAACTCATCAAAACCTGAAGTGGATGGACTACAGCATCAGAAGAGCATGTTTGCTTCCACTCCTGTCAGTTAACAAGAAGATGAAACTACAGTGAGCACGTAATCACCGAAACTGGACTACTGAGAAGTAAAAAACCACAGCCTGGTCTGACTAACACTGGTTTCTGCTGTGACATGCTGATGGCAGGTTATAAATATGAATCCAGAGTCAGTCCTGCCTGGTGTCAAGAGTATAGGCTTCTGGTGGTGGTGGTGTCAGGAAGTTTTTCTTGGCTCACATTAGGCCCTTTAGTACCAATAGAGCAATGAAGATTGAATCTAAGTTGAGGTGCTACTGTCGAAAAGGACACAATTGTGTTGTAAAGAGTTCACTATATTACAACACAAGCAAGATTTAGTACAGCTGGGTCAAATTTTAATGTCCTTTTTGGCTGATTAGTCCAGCTTGCCAACAGATTTCAGATTCCCTACATTTTATCTTGTGGCTTGTTTCTGCAGCAATGTGACTACAATTAGGGAAGTGTTCAGGAGAAACCAACTAAGCAGGAAAAAAAAAAATGAAAATCACATCCAATGAATGACACTGTGTGTTTGTACTTTAATTCTTGGGAGGTTGAGTGAGTGATGTCATTTTAGTCGGTCCTCACTTCAAGGGGCTATTTAGGACTTTGGGTATTGAATTACTATTAGGATAGAATAAGGGTTATGGTTAGTTTAGGGTTAGAGAATTAATGTGGTCAAGAGGTTCCCCATAAGAACAGCGTTACGTCTGTGTGTGTGTGCATTTCCCCCACCAGTTGCTCTATGCGTTCGTACTGGAGGCACTGTGGGAAGGTGGCAGGGACCTGCTCCACTCTGAAGCTGCAGCGTCCGTCCACCATGTCCTGTAGCTGGGACAGAGAGCGGCGGAAATGGTCGTAGGCCTCGCAGGAAACGTCCATGTGTCGCAGGGTGAAGTTCAACCTAGTAAAATGTCCAGGCACAGCAGGAAATCTGATTACTGCTCAAGATTGTAATAGTACAGAATGTAACTGGTTTTTAAACCTTTTCTTTATTATCAGATTTCCTTGATTTCAGCAGTGGTTTGACTGATTCATTTTTCCAGCAGGCATGTTGAGTCTGAGTATGTCTATCACAGGGTATCTGCAGGTTTCAGAAAGCCAAATTTAGTGTTTTTTTTTTTTTAACTTGGAATTGTATTTAAGACCAATTTTAAAAAAACTAAAAGAAACCAAAGCTGGCACAACCAGCCTATTTCTGATTGATAATCGCTAATGAAATTCTGAAACTACAAATGGGCAGTATAGGAAAAAAGACAACAGGAAATTGGAAAAATTGTCCATTACAGCTATGGCACGGTGACTATTGTTTGTTTTAAACAGCAGTGTGCACTGCAGGGTTTTCTTAACCAAACCTTTCCCCTTACCTTTTCTCTATTGAGAGGTAGGTAATGCAGGGCTGAGGGAAGTTACTGCAGAGTTGGTACAGAGTTCGGAAAAGCCCGTCTGTTAGATCATCATCATAGCAAACTGGCGACAGATGAGGAAAAAAAAAATCAGTCTGCTTGTTTGAGTGTGTGCGTGCATGCGCGCGCTGCCAAATAAAGCTGCCAAATGCAACTTTTTACACATTAAAATAACAAATGCCTTTTTTTTGCCAGTTATCAAGGAACGCCAAAAAACAGGAAATGATGCGTTTAGAGTTTCCAACGATGGAGACTTTTTTTTTTTTTTTGCAACTTTTCTGACTGAAGGCCTCTGTTCCAACCCAGTGACCTACCATCAGCAGCAATGATGAAGGTAGTGTTGTCATATATACACGTCACTTCCTCCTCCGTCCAACTAAATTCCACATCAGCATCTGCATGGACAAATGGGTTAGAAAGAGAAAAGACGGAGGGGAGAATGGGCGCACAAAGTCAATGACTAATTATGCCGTTTCTCCTCCATCACTTGAATTTATATGCTGAGAGCAGCGCAGTGTCGGCAAACAGCAGAATGCAGGGAAGCAGAACCAGACAATATTGTGACAAGCACATCATTTGTGATAAGCTGCAACCTATTACACCTCCCCTGCATTGCTGCTTTGATGTGTGCTTTCACCCTTTTATTTCTAGGCTACTGCCTTGGGGTGCAGTGGGTGGCACACAAGATTTGATGTATATTAGGTTTGGGTTTGAGGTAGAGATTAGCAAATACATTTTAATGTTTCCTGGTTAGTTGTCACACTTTTTTTTGGGGGGGGGGATTTTGAAAGAGAGGTGAGAGAGGAGGAATGACATGTAACACAGGATGTTGTGGTTATGTGGAATGCGCCTTAGACCACTGACTCACCAGGACGCCCCTAGTTATCACACTTTTGTCCAGAAAAAAAATAGGAAAAAATGAGCTGACACAAGAAGCCATCTTATAACACTGAAGGTAAATATTTTATTAAACATTCAGTGTAAAGCCCTTAGCCTTAGCCCTTAATCTAACAGCTAATCAGGAAAGGGCAGAGGCTTAAATGACATGACACTCAATCAAACAATCACTCAGGTCAATGTGACTTTGAGATCAATAGGAAACTCTCTCCTGAGTCTGACCGGCCATCACTCTTGTTGCTTTAGGATCAGTAGATATAGACAATAAAAATACAGCCAATTAGGGAAAAGGGCAGGGGCATAAATGACATGTAATCAACACAAAACACTGTCCTGATTCCAACAAGCCATCACTCATTCCAATGCAACTTTGGGATAGATAGATATCTCTCTCGTTTGGAGATCAATAGATGTAGCTCATCAAAATAAAGCCAATCAGAAAAAAAAAAGGGGGGGGGAGAGGTTAAATTACATCGCCAATCAATAGGAAAGACTCATGTCAATGTGACTTGATTAAAAAGCAGCACAAATTGTTTTCAAATTTGTGGGACGGACCAGGGCTTAAATGTTATCACTAATCCATAGGACACACTCCTGAGTCCGATGAGCTCACCCACTCACATGCACAATGTGACTGGTGCGAGTGACTGGTTCCGCAAACATTTAAACTACAACGGCTAAAAGGCCTTGTTCTCAATCCATGGAAAATGGATGGATTGTCTTACCATGTGGGTTTCAGTGAGTGAAAAAAGGACAGTGTACTGTGTTTGTGTACCTGTACAGAGGTCATGTTGGAGCCAGTCCAGCTGTCTCACTCTCACCTCACCACCTGATGGACAGACAAGACAATATTAGGCCAGAGGAACAGACATGCCCTTTCCTTCGGGTATGATTCTATTCCACATTGTCACAATGAAATTAAATGACTTTTTTCATCTTGTTAGCTAATTCTCATATCATAATGCACACCAATTTAACAATAAATGCCAAAATCGCATTACCTTTACTTCCTGGAAAACAGCATATTTTTTATGAACTTTCAGCCAACTCGATTTCTGGGCTTCCTTGTTTCCCTAACAATGTGATTTAGTTTTTGCAAGTGCAAAATGGGTGAGAAGTTGATTACAGCCATTTAAAATTTCCCAGTTCTCTACAACTTGTATTTGATAGACTATGTCTCCGAAACAATGCGTGGAGAATCTATCTTTATGCACTGGCTTTGGAAAGGGAGCTCAAACTATCCCAGAAATGTAGTTGAATCTGTTCTAAACATTAAATCCATCCAAGCCTAAATGGCAATCTGCTAATGTTATCTCACCTGCAGGCTCCAGCAGATGTCCATTTAATGTCACATTTCTCTGGCACATGCTTAGAAGGTCCTCCCCGACATCTGCAACACAAAAATTGGCCTTTCATCCACATACGGAGACAGTGATATGTCTATCTGAGATGTCTGTTGGTTGCTTGACTTCAAAATAGTTCCTGTCTTTGATCTTTCCCCTCCCTGAGATTATCTATCCAAATCCCCCTGTAAAGGGCAGAACAATAACACAATTACTTGTTACATGCCTTGAATTTGGAACGGGGCTACAGCTCCTCATGGCTACATTGTTCAAAACACATTTTCACATGTATTGTTTTAATACTTTTTAATACACTTTAATACTTTAATACACTTTCATAATGTGCATCCTTCCCTCCTTAGCTTCACTACTGACTGTAGATGAAGGCTACTACTTTTTACATTGAGAAGGTTAGAAACTGAACGGGATCAGACAAAACCTCCTAACAAGGGCTCTGGGTCTTCTTTAAACATCAGTGAATTCAGTGGTATTTTACTTTGAAAACCATGTACCTGAAGTCTGTTCGATTGCAGTCAGACTCTATTGCCTGTCCTTGGTAGACCGGATGTTCTATCTGACCTGAATACAGGTTTTGAATATCTGAAACGTGAATTTTTGGATCTGAATTTGTGAGCATGCGAGCAAAAATGTGAATTTGAGGTTTTGAAATTGTAAAACTTTAAATGTCATATATGAATTTTGAATGTGAATTCAAAACCAATAAATTCAGGTACATGGTTTTCAAAGTGAAATATTTCAATGTTATGAATTCAGTGGTGTTTAAAAAAAAAATTCAAATACAATGGTAAAATACACTAACTACTAGTTTCTGGAGATTCTGCCAATGCCAATAAAAATAATAACTGGTGGAACTGACTACAGGCTAGTGTTACATGACTTGTGATTGGTGGAACTGACTACAGTCTAGTGTTAAATGACCTCTGATTGGTGGAGCTGGCTACAGGCTAGTGTTACATGACTTGTGATTGGTGGAACTGACTACAGTCTAGTGTTAAATCACCTCTGATTGGTGGAGCTGACTACCGGCTACGGTTGCGTTTCTTTTGATTGGCTGAAAGAGACTGCAGAGTCTTGGGACTTTAATACCCAAAATGCTAGTATTGTGGGAGGATCAAGCTATGGTACGATTGCTGCAAGAATACAGGAATAGAACTGCATGTATTTCTTTAAATATTTTGTTGCAAGTGAAAAATGATAAGGTCTTTTGAATTAGCAGATCTAACCAAAGTGCCAGTCTAAAATGAGTGGTGTGTGCAAGCTGCCAAAGCTGTTAAATGCTGTTTCCTACAACAGACCTTGATTCGGTTTTATTCCCAGTAGTAAGTCAGATTCAGGTGTACTATTAGCTGATCTTAAATAAAATGTTATGAGATATAAAAAAAAAATCTATTCTACGGCATCATACCTGTGCAGTAAACCATTTTGGCCACAGTCGCCATGACAATGCTGGCCAGGCCTGTTCCTGCCCCTAGCTCCAGGACTGTCGCTCCTCTGAACATGATTGGTTGAGAGAGGATGAAGTCAGCTAACAGCAGCGCCCCTCGCCAAACCTGATAAGAGGAAGATGGACACCTACGCTTTGAGAGCTTTTCCAGTGTCTGATCGGCTAGAAAAAACTGAGGACTACAGTATAGAAAACAGAGAGAAAGCTAGAAAAAGAGAGAGTTAAGTAAATGTTATGATGAGCCTTTGACTGACCTGTTTGCCGACATCCTCCAGGGGCGTAGCCATGGTGTGCTCTGTGAATAGGTTGGATACAAATGTTAAAGCTAAAGCTGTTCAAATTTGTTTGTTCTATATACAGGGTGTAGACAAAATAGCCAAAATATCACAGGAAAAAGGACTAAATCACAAAAGGCAGCAACGCAGGCCAGTCATATTAAGTTGAATGCCAACAACTAACTGAGTTACACAGAGGACAAATACTCTATTAACAGGATGGTTGTGCCTCATAGCACTGATAACATAAAAGCTTCTTACCAATCTTTATAATATCTTTGAGGCACTGATTATCTTCGTCCTCCCCCTCGTCGTCCTCCTCTTCTTCCTGTACAGTCATACACTGGCTGAGGATGATGGGACAGACCTTGTCTCGGCCGCTATCCTCAGGGGGACTCTTGCTCGGTCTGGTGAAATTACAAAAAGTCTTAGAATTTAGTGGATAATATTATTAGATGAAATTCAAACATATCAACCAAAGTGGTCCGAAACATTTTCCTTTGCACAGCCTACTTGCTGATGCACAGTTGAATATATTCTCTAAATGGCACACTGCCCCCTCATGTCTGTGGTTGATTAAGCTGCCCTGGAACAGTGGGGGCAATTATACTGCCCCAAAAGTGAAAAATAAAAAATAAATATAGCAATAGCAAATCAGTGTTTTCCATACCGACGTGTCACCTCAAGGTCTCCGTCCTCATCCAGGACTGGACCCACGCCTCCTTCCCCTCCTTCTCCATCCTCTCCTCCCTTGGTCTTCGGTATCACTGTCTCCTTCTTCTCCCCCTTCTGGTCTTCCTCCTCCTCCTCTAAAAATTCCCCCATGTTACTGGTGTCTTGCCTCTCACCATCTCTCAAGATCTTGAATTTGGAAATGAAAACTGGATGGACAAATACACAAAGTTGATAAAGAAGATATTAGTGAAAAAGATAAATAAATATAAAGATAAATCTGCGTTAAGGAGTTTGGAGTTTCATTAAAGCATACCACACACAAATTTTGGTAATTTGACCTTTTCTAAATAAAGTATTTAGTACAAATGATAGAGCTGTTGTTTTTCATTTTCATTAAGGCTTACGCTAGTCACTGAAAAAGCAAAACATAGCAAAGCAATCTTATTTTTTACCAAAACACAAAATACATCCACTTCACACAGAAGCCTAACATAAGTTTGAAATTGGATAATTTGCATAAAATTATGAAATGATTTCATGAAACAATTTTGACATCACAATAATCTACATTATAGCAATATCAATGTGACTTGTGAAAGTAATAATCTGCAACATTTTTATATAAACATATAAAACTGCTTTCTATCACCAATTGATATAACACAATAGTGATCCAACCTCTAGCCAGTTCATGAAAGCTTTTACATTTGCTGTTCTAAACACCCAGTGTCAGATAGGGTTGTTAGCATGAGCAGCAACAGCAATTATGGCAAAATCACAGTATCAAAGATATTGCCAAAATTTAAAAAAAACATCTTATGGATTACCACTTTTAGAACTAAGGCAATTGGGGAGCAAATATCCATAGGCATGTTTGCCCTATCAAATCATCAACACTTAAACAAGATACCATAGTTGATATAACATAACAATAATAATACATTTTATTTGGATAGCGCTTTTCTCGGTACTCAAAGACACTTTACATTAAAATCACATAGGATAAAAACACAACCAAGAATGACAATAAATTAGAGAGGAAAAGATAAGGAAGGAAAAGACATGAAATAAAAACATCTAGTAATTGCAAGCAGTTCATATAGGGCTGGGCGATATGTCTTCAAATCAATATCACGATTATTTCAAACTTTTACCTCGATTACGATTAATGAAGATTATTTTATAAGCTTGGCATTTGTAAATGCTTGTGTTAGCGACAGCTGCTTTGTGGAAGCACTTTGGCGCTTGTCGGTCTCTCTCTTTTTTTTTGAGCCATACACTCTTCATGTTCGGTAATGTGATTGTGTTCCAAGTGATTAAACAAATTGGTGGTATTACCTTTGTTCGCTGAAACTGTTTTTCTGCAGTGTTTACATGTGATTTCTTTTTGTTCGGTGTCGTCTTCACTGAAGCCACAGTGTGTCCAAACGGCAGACACGGCATTCTTTTTCAGTATAAACTGCTCGGGTTTATTTGATGGCTCGGTGTTTGCGCTCATGTCACCCATGCCGCCAGCTTCGCTTTGAGTGAACGCGGACTAACGTTAGTTGGACGGGGCGGAGGCACGTTAAGGGGACAGTCCATGAACGCACGCATTGGGGAAAGTATGGACCGGATTAACCGACATGAGCAAGATTAAGTAGGTGAGAGGTTCTTAATGTCGGATTCGGTACATTTTCGGTTAATTGACCAGCCCTAGGGTAATATACTGTAAGAAGAAAAAGCAAAGTTAGGAGAAAGAACTAAGAAGAATAACCTAAACTATTCTAATTTTAACACTAAACCCAAATCTTGATCCTAAAGAAATTAGGACCAGCCAAAACGTCCTCATTAAACTGGTTCTCCCAAGGATAGAAGTACAAGAACACACAGATTCTCACACACACACACACACACACACACATAAACAAAGACACAACCATAAGCCATATACACACCAGGTTGTCCTATGCGGTTGAGGTGTGCCATAAGGTGGCGGGTGTTGGGCAGTAGCAGGTGAACATCCGACAGCACCGTGTCATAGTGAAAAGTGATCTGGTCCATGGCTGGTCCATCCACCCTGCATGACTTCAGAACGGCATAGTGACCTAGTAACACACACAGACACAGAGGTTGAGTGTAACGACACAACACTCCTAATAACAATAGCCCCATGAATCAAGGGAATTGTAGCATTCAAAATATGTGTATCCAACAAAATGTGTGCACACAGGGTTGGGGATCCCAGTAATCCAGTCCAGTTACTATACAAACACTTATCAGATGACTGGTAGCTGATAGAGGTGTCTTGGTGCTGCTGGGGTTAGATGGAGACATGATACAAGAAGCTCATTCAAAGAAAATGCACATTTTTGCTGAATACACTTTTAATTAAAATGTGTTTTTAGCTACTGGCCCATTTTACCTTAAGGTGTTAGATAAATCAGGCCACCATCCAAGTTGTTTTACTTCAATACTTTTATTGGTTCTTCTGATTTTTTTTCTGCTGTAGCAAACTACATGTGAAACAAACTGACTTCAGACTAAAGATGCAAACTTTAAATAACAATAAGGTTAACAATCACTCTTTGTCTATTTTATCAAATCAGACTCATCAACTACATGTGCAAACAAACACCTAAAAGACTTTTGAACACTAATTTCTCAACATTTCCCTTCTGGGGGAGCAAACCCTCGGACCCCTATAATGCTATAGGCTATAATGTGTCTCTGGGTTTTTGTGACCTTTTTGACCCGTGATGTGTTTGCATCCCCGATATTTCTGAGTTTGTACACGCGCGCGCACGCACACACACACACACACACAGTTGCATTGACAGCAAGCACATTCACACTTTCTTCAGAAAATCTAGTATTTAATTCCAATCTGTAAACTGGAGTGAAATGTTTAACTGCACTTCTATGGACTATGAAGCCAAAGTAACCCAAACGTAGCTGAAAGTACCATCATGAGATTACATGACTGAGTTTGAGGTAATCAGTAATGGATTACATTTGGAGATTAACATTCCCTGTCCTATGTGGAGATAACACTTATTATTGGGGATTTTCTTCAGAAAATGTAACCCTTTCTAGTCTAGTGTTTTTTTCTTATGTTTTTTTACTCTGTCAGACTGGCTATCCGAACCATGTCCAAATGATAGAAGAACCACCTTTCTTTCTTACAACCGCTCTTCCTCATTTGCAACTAGTGCACTCGCTTCTTCGTCGCTGCTTCTGTATTTGTTCTTCTATATAAAGGTCCTTGGTCGCTGCCCACCATTTTGCCAATCTGAAGAGCTAACCTTACGTAGCACCACCCACATTTTTTTCCGGAAGTAGGCTAACCTATAGGCACTTCCTAAACCTCAAATATAAATTTGTTTTAAATATCTATGTGATGCTGGATTGTCCTATTTGCATTCCGCAAGTGTACCTACCCAAATACCTACAGTTAATTATATATCAATGTGTTACACCAAAGATGGACATGCTGTTGTGGGCACACGCACAATGCAAGTGCCTACGTTAATCATCTGTGTATCATGAAAAATACTTAAATCATAGTTGGCAAAAATACGCTTATAATGTTGCATATGTATCATGGCCTTATTGCTATATCAAACCTGGCTGGCAGGGCTTGCCATGTAAAACTTTGGCCATAACCCTCTCCATGCCATATACAGTATTAGGTGATGTATGGATAGCAGCAGTTGTTAATAAGGTTTGACTTGGTAGCTGCTGGGTCCTTCACCTTATACTTACATAGGGAACCAAAGATGTATTTAAGCTTCATCTCTGCCATAACGCTTTATGTGATCAAAGTTATTTTCCCCTGTGTCCACACACAGGCATAGATGGACAGATACCCCCCATGGTGATCTTTCCACTAGCTCTGATTCAGGACCCTTCAGTTGTTGCCTCTCCCGAAGGGTCCTGTGCTGCTCCATTAAGATTTCTCCCTACGAAAGTCAGAGCAAAATGAGAGCAACATCTGGACGATATCACTATAATGACGTTATCTGTGAGGAGAGGAATATTCATATTTTGGACTCAATCCTATACATCTACTTCATTCCAAGCACTATCAGGGTACACTTATACAGCACTCTTGGTACTTTTCTCATCTGTTACTTATGTACTCAATTCATTGAGTGCTGGGTTACTTTAGTGAATTAATTATGGTCATTTATATTTTAGTAGAATGTGAACTACTGCCACCTTGTGGTCAAATAATGGAATTAAAATTGAGCTAAATCTAAAATACTGAACTGAATTACATATATATTAGAGAAATCATAATTATCTTTGTCAAAAAGTTTTTTATTTTTACATGTAATCTTTCAGCAGAAAAGTAAAATGGTTCATCTTCAAACATTTTTTAAACTAAACTATGCTCTAGATTTGCAATGCACTTGCTTTCATTTCTATGCATGTCCCATGTGTGCAGAAAATTGTCATAGCAAATGGTTCACATTCCAGTTATTACCTACCTTGCAGGATGTAACTATTGCTTTCATCCTCCTGATGTAGAGTACTGATGTCCAAAATATTTTTTAGCACTTTTGGATACACTCTTGTTTAACTGCTTAAATTAAATTCTTCTTGTGTTTTTCATGTCATTATAGGTCTATTACTGGTCAACTGCCTACAAAGTGTGAACAGTTGAAAGCAGATATGGACTATAGTAAAGTCACACTTGCTATAAATAAGACAGTATTTTTGGCCAGGCTGCTTAATGCAAAATGTGGCCATGTGACTGTAGAAGTCACACTGGTCGTTATGTGTAACGAAGTTGGTTTGGTACTGTGACATGAAATTAAAGTCAGCATAATTTGTAAAGACAAAGATCGATTCTAAAAATGTAAACTGCCCATCTTATTGTGAACACAAATCTCTCCTAAGGCAAAAAACAAGACAACTGTCATGTCATCAAAACAAGTACGTGTATTTTTATTTTATTCGAAATGTGAATATTCCTCTGCTCACAGATTAAGTCATTATGGTGGTGTCTTTCGGATTTTGCTTCTGTTAATGCCACTATTTACACACGCACTAATAGGGAAAGGAGAAATAGACCAATATTAATGTTTACAAACGTTGATTGCCGCGCATGTGCACTAAGTGCTGGCAGAACACTACGCAGTTGTACTGCATCTCGTGCTTAGCAAACTAATAAGCGAGTTAAACAGCTTTGTCTCGTAGAGCAAATTATTACAATGTAACAATATAAAATACAATGGTTTGTCTGCGCAAAACAAAATATCTTACGCAGATAAACGCACCCTTTCTGATAGAACTAACCTGCCAGATCCCTTCTCCTTTCCCTCCAGTCATGGGGGTGTGAGTTCCAACTAAATGGCTTAAGTTCCAATGGCCAGCCATAAATGCATATCATATTGAGACACCTGTGTTAATTCTTACACCTGAATTTGAGTTGACGTCTTAGTGTAATGCCATATATCCTAGACAAACATGTTTCCTAATAGTCTATATGCACATAGAAATGTCCTTGTATTAGTTATAGTACCTGATAAAATGTTCACTGTAAATACAGGAATTTCCTATGGTGTCCTTTAAATCAACATCGACACATCTCCAATGAACAGCAAAACCTACCTTTAATCTAAGAAAACTGCAAAATGCCTGAGAAAATCCATTTCTCCATGTCAGCTGTAACGAGTGTCCTGCTAAACTGGTGTGACCTGTTATATCGTCCGGACTACAAATGGGAACGACGCTGCTGGTTCCTGATAAATTCATTTTCAATATTCAGTTTGAACAAAGATGTCGTAAATAACTCGCTCACTTAGTCTTCATCTTTCCCTACGGTGGTTACTGTGTTTTGTGATTAAAGATTGATAATCCCCAGTGATGCGGCAGTAAATAAAGGTGGACAAGTTTAACTGACAAATAATGTGAACAAAAATAAACACAATTTCTCTATTGCAAAAGACCATATATCAGTTTTATGCCATTGCTTATCGGCAAAGGCACTCATCTTAACATTTTTACGTATCACTAGGATCTCTTTAATTCGGCATTTCTCCAATACATCAAGCAGCCCTTAACAAAAATTCGTTGTTTTGCAAATTAATAAAAAAGGCACAGACTCGTTACTGGTTCAAGACAGGAGACGGGTTTCCAAAATAAACCAAATGTTTTATTGAAATAGTCAAATAGGCAGGGACTGGAGCTGCTGGGGAGGGAAGAATATCAATTGCCAAATGAAAATTACTGCAACCAATAAAGGGAATAGTAGTATTTTATTACCTTCTTTAGCTTTAATACAAAATCTAAAACAGTAGGAGAAGCCTAAAATATCTAAAACTGCCAGTCTAAAACTATGCAAAACTGAGCTGAGGCCACTTGTGGAGAGGCAGATTGCACAGAGTGTCCAGGGGTGCTACCGCTTAATGATCTCAGGTGCAATACAGCAATCCTCACAGGAAAAAAAGAGAAGTGCAATCTACAATCGTGTCCAATGCTTTTACTCACATGCATAACGTGTAGGAACCTCACTACGGGTGCCTAGCCTCTCAACAATATGGCACTCTGCTTCACTGAAAGAAAATACAAAAAGGAATCAAATAAACAACCCAGTTGGTTGGACAATAGGCTATAGATGAAGAAATGACTACCCAAACAAAACAATAAGGGGCAAGACAGCAGCAGGTGAACCTACGAAGGAAGACCAGGAATGACCAGGGCTCACCATGCTGCATACTAAAACTATACATTTTGATGTTGTGACCCTACTCACCACCTCTGGTATGGGACATTTAACACACAGGATCACTCAGAAAGGTGGGCAGGACAACAATGGGGTTCAACAAACAATATGTTCAGCCAACATGTCAGATCAAAGCTAGAACAGAAGGCAGTATAAAAAGGCTGACTTGTACATGTTAAGTGATTACTTTAACTACATACCTGTAACACCAAGCACCACCAGCCACAACAGAGACAGGAACAGGAGCCAGAAGAGTGAGCATAGGCCAACAGGTGCCTTATATAATCTGGCCCTGATTAGGGAATTGGTTGGGGGAGGAGTCAGGCCTGGGGCTGCATTCATTAAGACTACACATGATACTGTGTTCACTTGCACTAGGGGAGCATTCCCCACCAAACCTACATGAAATATGAAACACTTTAACTGTACCATTTTTGAGAAAAATCAACTTAAAGTCACCCATAGGCTCATTGTTGTACATTTTCTCGGTTACATTTCCAATCTTTAACCTTTATTAAAAACATGATTTGCAATAATTTGTTGACAGTTCCACTGTCAGGGGAGTGAACAGGGCCCACATCACAGACACACACACAGAGGGAGAAACAAACAGGGACGCATAGGAGGGGGTTGGTGTTGTAGCGTGTCCCTCACCAGGGACTCCATCTCCCAGGTTACCGCAGCCACCACACAGGATGGAGGGAGGATGGTGTCCGGACTGGCTGGACCCTGTTCAGGGACAAACTGACGAGAGAGAGCATCAGGTTTAGTGTTTCTGGAGCCGGGGCGGTAAGTGTGGGTAAAGCTGAACCTGCCGAAGAATAAAGCCTAGTGGGCTTGCCAGGAGTTGAGGCGCTTGGCGGTCTGGATGTAGGAGAGGTTCTTGTGATCCGTCCATACAATGAACGGCAGTTCAGCTCCCTCAAGCCAGTGTCTCCACTCCTCCAGGGCTAGTTTGACTGCCCGCAACTCACGGTTTTTCACGTCGTAGTTATGCTCAGCAGGTGACAGACGGGAGAAAAAGGTGCAGGGGTGCAGCTTCTGGTCGGAGGAAGAGCACTGGGAGAGGACTGCTCCCACCCCAGTGTCCAAGGCATCTACCTCCATGATGAACTGGAGCGTGTGATCAGGTTGGACCAGGATGGGTGCGGTGGTGAAGTGTCTCTTCAACTCCTTGAAGGCGGCATCAGCTTGGGGGGTCCAGGAATAGGGTGATGCGGGTGAAGTTAGCTGGGTGAGTGGTGCGGCGACACGGCTGTAGTCCCGGATGAAACGCCGGTAGAAATTGGCGAATCCAAGGAACTGCGGCAGCTGTTTCCGTGATGTTGGGTTTGGCCATTCCGCCACTGCCTGGATCTTGTCTGGATCTGTCCTCACCTGCCTGCTCTCGATAATGTAGCCTAAGAATCCCACAGAGTTGACATGGAATTCACACTTCTCTGCCTTGACAGAGAAGTGTTTTCCAACAGTCTCTGGAGCACCTGCCTGACATGCTGGACGTGTTCCTCCTGGGTCCGGGAGAAGATCAGGATGACGTCGAGGTAGACGAACACGGAGCGATTGAGGAAGTCCTAGAGAACATCGTTCACCAGAGCCTGGAAAACAGCAGGGGCCTTAGTAAGACCAAAAGGCATGACCAGGTACTCAAAGTGTCCAAGGGGGGTGTTGAATGCCGTCTTCCACTCGTCTCCCTCCCGGATGCGAACCAGGTGGTAGTCATTGCGGAGATCCAGTTTAGAGAATATGGTGGAGCGGCTCGAACACGGAACTGATGAGAGGGAGTGGGTACTTGTTTTTGACAGTGATTTGGTTGAGACCATGGAAGTCGATGCAGGGGCGAAGAGTCTTGTCTTTCTTGTCAACGAAGAAGACGCCTGCACCGACCGGGGAGGAGGATGGTCTGATGAGTCCAGCGGCTAAGTGAATATATTTTTCCATGGCTTCCCGTTTCGGGAAGAACAGTTTGTAGGGACAGCCGGAAGGCAGGGGGGCTCCAGGGAGGAGGTCAATGGCGCAGTTGTAGGGGCGATGCGGGGGCAGAGTGAGGGCACGATGCTTACTGAAAACCTCACCTATATCATGATAACAGGCGGGAATGGTAGTGAGGTCTGGAGGCTCGGGAAAAGGCAGGGGAACAGCGGCCTCTGCCAGTGACAGGGCAGACTGCAAACAGTAGGAGTGGCAAAAGGAGCTCCAACTCATCACTCTGCTGGAGACTCAATCGAAGTGGGGATTATGCCGCTTAAGCCATGGTTGACCGAGAATAAGGGGGGCTTGAGAAGAAGGGATGACTTGGAACTGGATGGACTCATGATGATTACCGGATAGAACCAGATTAAGGGGTTTGATGTTGTGGGTGACCTGGGCGAGGAGTCTGCCGTTCAGAGCGTTGGCGTCAAGGGAGCAGCGAGTGGTTCCACGGCTATGCCCACCTGGGCAGCGAAGTGTGCATCCAAAAAGTTCTCATCCTCATATCTCATATACATATACATATCTCATCCAGATATGTAGCACAATGATGCCTCGCCTGGCTGCAGTAGATGCAAGCTCCAGAGTCCATCCTCCGGCAGCGTTCTGATGGGGAAAGGCGGGTCCGGGCCAGGTGCATAGGCTCCTCTTCAGGATCCCCAGGAATGCTACGGGAGCTGGGAGATGGACTCGGGGCTGGTTTAGGGGATGTCAAGGGAAAAGCATGCGAGGAACACTGAGAGTGAGGGCGGCTAGCTCTCTCCCTACACCTCTCACGGAGCCGGTTATCTAACCGGACGGCTAGGGAAACTAACTCCTTGAAACTCTCCGTTTCATCCCTAACTGCCAGCTCATCCTTAATGGGGTCGCTAAGCCCGCTAGTGAACACCCCCCGAAGAGACTCATCATTCCAACCCGACTCAGCCACTGAGCTGCATCTCTTCCCCTAAT
>OOFE01048705.1:0-15852 GCA_900323365.1 Monocentris japonica
TTCCCTTCCCCTCATGTAACAACCGCTGAACCACCCAACTTAATATCCTCTCTGATACCATTCAGAGCACTTGTGGATTATAGTACACCACTGGATTAGGGCCATCTCCCTCGACGACATCTGTTTTACTATAGAGGCTCATGGGATTATCGGAGAAAACCGCATGCTCTGTTACAAACAGCCCAAGATGTAATCTCATCAAGTGATTAGCATGCATGTTTTGTCTGGATACAAAGGAAAGGAGAAGAACAAAGAGGCAGAAAAGAGGCAGAAAAGAATATGCTGAGACAGCACAGTCTGTAGATTGTGTTTCCTTTGCTTAGAGGGCCAGACAGTGTTTTTTCTCGCCTTCTCATCAAAACGCCAGCTGATTACAGCTTCACCACATACAGTGCATACGGAAAGTTTTCAGACCCTTTCAAGTTTTTCACATTTTGTTTATGTTTCAGACTCTTAAAATGGATTCAATTCATTTTTTTTCTCATCAATCTACATACAATATTCAACAATGATGAAGCAAAAACAGGTTTTTGGAGTGTTTTGTTAATTTATTAAAAATAAAAGACTAAAAAATCCCATTTACAGAAGTATTCAGACCCTTTGTCATGACACTCGCAATTGAGCTCTGGTGCATCCTACTTCTATCAGTGGTCCTTGAGATGCTTCTACAACTTGATTGTGCCTAACTGAATTGATTGGACATAATTAGGAAAGGCACACACCTGTCTATAAGGTCTCACAGTTGATGGTGTATGTCAGAGTGAAAAACAAGCCGTGAGATCGAGAGAATTGTCCGTAGACCTGCGAGACAGGATTGTGTCAAGGCACAGATCTGGGGAAGGATACAAGAAAATTTCTGCAGCATTGAAAGTGCCCAAGAGCACCGTAGCCTCCATCATTCTCAAATGGAAGAAGTTTGGAACCACCAACAGTCTTTCTCGATCTGGTCGCCCAGCAATCGGGGACGAAGGGCCTTGGTCAGACAGGCAACCAAGAACCCAATGGTCACTATGAATGAGATCCAGAGTTCCTTTGTGGAGATGGGTTAACCTTACAGAAGCACAACCATCAGTGCAGCACTCCACCAATCAAGCCTTTATGGTAGAGTGGCCAGACGGAAGCCTTTCCTCACTAAAAGGCACATGACAGCCCGCTGGGAGTTTGCCAAAAGGCACCTGAACAACTCACAGACCATGACAAGCAAAATCCTCTGGTCTGATGAAATGAAGATTGAACTATTTGGCCACAATTCCCAACGGCGTGTGTGGAGGAAACCAGGCACTGAGCATCACCTCATTAATACCATCCCTACAGTCAAACTCGGTGGTGGCAGCATCATGCTGTGGGGATGTTTTTCTGTGACAGGGACTGGGAGACTAGTCAGGACAGAGGGAAAGATGGATGCAGAAAAATATAGAGCAATCCTGAGTAAAAACGTTTTCCAGAGTGCTCAGGATCTCAGGCTGAGCACTGAAAGTCCTGGAGTGGCCCAGTCAGAGTCCGGACCTAAACCCAATAGAGCATCACTGGAGAGATCTGAAAATGGCTGTGCATCATCACTCCCCATCCAACCTGGTTGAGCTTGAACGATTCTGCCAAGAAGACTGGGAGAAACTTCCAAAAGAAAGGTGTGCCAAGGATCATTTCTAACAAGACTTCAGGCTGTCATTGCTGCCAAAGGTGCTTTAACCACGTACTAAGTGAAGGGTCTGAATACTTCTGTAAATGGGATATTTCAGTCTTTTATTTTTAATAAATTAACAAAACACTCCAAAAACCTGTTTTTGCTTTGTCATTGTGGAGTATTGTGTGTAGATTGATGAGAAAAAAATGAATTGAATCCATTTTAAGCTGAGTCTGAAACATAACAAAATGTGAAAAACTGGAAAGGGTCTGAAAACTTTCCGTATGCACTGTATGTACCTATTTAATGTGTTTGTGGTTTGATAGTGGTTAAGGCTAAAACTAACAGGCTTCCAACATTAGCCTGCACCACATCATCTTTCCACAGGGAGCAGCCTCAGGGAGGGTGAAAGGGAAAGGTGCTTCATGTTAGCAAATAAAATGAGAGTGTTTGGGTCCGTCTAAGTGAAAGGCCCAAGGCCCCTGGTCCATTCAAATACACCTTTTGAGGTTTCAGGCTATGCCCACACCACACCCCTTCACCCGTGGATGTACACACACAAACACACTCACACCTCTCTCTCGCTGTCTCACTCTTTGGCAGATCTGCAGATGTTCGGCTCAGCCTGCCTTTCTTAACTGCGCCAATGCATTTTCTGAAAGCAAACACACACACACACACACACACACACACACACAGCATATACTCCCCACTATCCACTACTAATTAGGAGCTAATCATCTAGGCAAGTGTAAACAATCTCAGCAGATGGTGAAAACGTGGCATTAGCACTAATGACCTTGAGCAGTGTGAGACCTGGGGCTTACATCCAGGAACAGCCTCTCTCTTTATGATACGCTGCATTATCATTAAATACCACACACACACACACACACACACACACACACACACATGCATACAAATACAAATACACAGACCTATTTAAATCGTGACCCAATGTTACCATCAAACCATTTGGCATGAAGCTCGGAATTTTGTTTTGAAGTTTTTCACATTGTTGTGATGCTCAGATTGCTACTTATTTGTGCTCTGTGTGTGTGGGCTTATGTGCATTTGTGTGTGCATATATATTTGTGTGCTGCCCTACGTGCCCCATGATTAGACTTGCTGATAGGCGTTGCTGGCTGATTGCTGTTTGGACCTGGAGAGGATCAAATAAGCACGGCTGAGCGGTGCTGAGTTTTTCTTAGAGTGCCTGTGCACTGTTGTTAACCCCTCTGATGATGTGTGACCGGCGCTTTGCCCTCTGATTGTACTTATGGCTCACACACGCACAACATCCGGTCCACCTTTACCACTGAGCTAATGTTGTGCTCCATTGATCATTGAGATCCAGGTTCCCCCGTTCCACCCACTGCTTTGTTTTGAAGACGGATGGAAATGCATTGTTTGAGGGCAGCATGAACTCCTGTTAAACTTGGAGGCGGATTGATCGTGGTCTCTACATCAAAGCTGAACAGTTCTCTGCGATGGCTCAGCAATCTTGGTAATTACCCCATGATGTGAGGGAAGGATGGGACTGTAAAGGGAGGAAATTAAATGGATAGATCAAGTGAGAGTTTTATTTGCGCCTATAAAAACAAAACAAAAAGAACAGAGGAAAACCAAAAGATTCTAGTTTGCTTGACATTTGAGCGACTGGATGATGCTTCTTGGAAAGGAGACAGACAAAGAGGAAGAGTCAACATGACAATCCCTCGTCTGCCTCTGATCTGCTATGTGTTTCAGCATCCATTGTGCTCAACAGCAGGCAGCCCCTATGCTTCTGCCCCGCTGCTGGCCACAAAGTAAAATCCTAATTTTTTGGCTCACTGAGGCCATTTTTTTTTTTTCTTTTACGAGGAACCATGATTGGCTGGCTGAGAGGCAGCAGAGTGGACGGTGGCTTCTTGGCTCCCACAGGTCACTCTCACAAGCCCTCCTTCTGTTACAACATCACATGGTTGAAAGCCTTTCACTGCTCTAAAAACACTCCATTTCAAAAAGGGAATCATAATTATCTCAATCCCAGTCAAAATGGGATTCATTTGGGTAAACGTAGGAATCGGGTGTACAATGTGCAGTTGAGCCCATTTCAAGTTGGCATTAAATACCACACACACATACACACTCCATGACCCATAGTATTAAGACTGGGATCACCAACTGATTCCATTCTTCTGCCCAATAAACCAATCATTTGCTGGCAAGGCTTTTGTGCAAAACCTCTAGGTGAGGTGACTGGAGAGTGGAGATCAGAAGCCCTTTCTCTTGATCTTGACGATCCTATTTTATTGTCTCTCTCTTTCTCATAAGGCACACACACACACACACTGACTCTCTCCCCGTCATCCCACCAGTCTTTGCAGAGATCTGGTCATCTGATTGTGGATCAGTGACTATCTACCTCCTCTCTCTCCCCGTTCCTCGCCCATCTCTCCATCACAGATAGACTCAGCCCGTTTGGGTGCTTGCGGGGGCACAGCAAACTCGCTACTGTAGCCAGCAGCATCTCTGATTAACAAAAACCCCTCACATTCCTCAGCACTATACAGCCTGTTGACAGAAGTGACAGCCAAATATATAAAAGATGACATGGCTGACATTGTGGGCTAACCAAATTGTTGAGATTTGGTTCACCAATGATCTAAAAATTTGTTTTGGCTGGGAACCTAACAGTTTGGGACGCTGTTAGCACATCCTGCCTCTGAGTATGTACCACAAACAACAACCAACAAACTCAAATCTGAAGCTCATATTCTCATTCTGCCCTGCGTGCTCTATAAGGCACATTGGATATTAGTCTGTGTTATGGCGTTTCTCAAGAGAAAAAAAAAAATAATTTCTAATAATTTGAACCACATGATTTACATTGGAACATTTCAAATTTTGATTGAATCCGTCAAAATGAGCTCCATGGTGATGAATGTAGAAGTAGAAGACAACAACACATAGATACATTAACTCTATCAGATGAAATTTCAGCTACATATAGAACATTGTGATTTAGTCTGGGATACTACTGTTCTTCCCGGTGTAAGGCTCCTTGAAGGCCCTTCTAGCTGGGCACTCGTTCCAAATTGGCTCCAGAAGTGCCAGTCGTCCGGCTTCTCTCATCTTTACCGATGTAAAGTGTGTTTCGTCATTCCCTGCCACGACTGCTGAAGTAGTCTTGTTGTAACACACACTCCCTCACACACACTCTATCACATCTGTCAGCCCCTCCAATCAAAACAACGCCGCTACGTCTGTTCTCCTCAGAGAAATAAATGAAATGAGAGGGAGAAAAAGAGCCCTCACTCATATTCCACAGTTCCTTTTAAGGTTAATGCTTTATTTCTCTCTCTTTCTGTCCCTCTACTCCCAGCACTTCAAAAGGTAATTAATTTTCCATCTATGACGGGACATTTATTAAACATCTGCTCAGGCCCAGTCACTCTGAGGGAGTGCCGCGGAGTGCCGCTTGCTCACTTGCGTAAGTGAGCGAAAAAATTGAAGAGGGTAGTTGAGATGGGGTACGGGTAGGGGGGTAAAGGAAAAGCAAAAAAGAGACGAAGAGAGGGAGAAGAGCAATCGTGATGGAAGCGGAAGCGAGGAGGCTGCATGGCGTGACCCCCGTCTGGGCCATAAATGGCAGAGACAAGCGGCTTCTGGCATCTTTGAAGGACCACAGACCTGCATCTCGTCTCATTGGCCCAGCTTGGCAAAGGGCATTCTGCCCTTTTTCTTACAATGACAGCATTCTTTTTAGCCAGCACAATGCATCACAGGGCTCCGCTTGGCTCTGATCTGCATTATAAAAGAAGCCGAATGCGGCAGGTAAGAATAGGGCAGATTCGGCTAATTGCAGTGGGGACGCTAACCTGCTGTTCTGGCTCTTAGATCCCTGTGGACAGGTAGAGGGCACAGGGAGAAAGAGAGAGAGAGAGAGAGAGGGACGAGAGCACGTCCTTAGAGAGTTTTACCTTGGCACTGGAGCATGACTACATTTTTCATTAGCATGCCTGGAAACATTGTAGAACAACAAAAAATAAAATAAGATAAACATGCCAAAACAAATGGTTTTTGAGGACATGTCACCCCTACACCACTTTCTGGTTTTAGTCAGGCGAGAAAGATAAAGTGGTAAATTAAATAAGAGAGAGCTTATACTCTTTCACAGTATGAATAAAAAAACTATTCATAATGTTTTAAGATATTCTCCCTCTGTTCTCATTGTTTCTTCACAACACAGCAGCAGAATGATACAAGACAATGACTATGACAACTCTCTCTCTGTCTCTCTCTTTCTCCTTGACAACAAGAAGCAGCTATGCAGTGCAGTATAACAGTGTTTATCACACAATGGCCCACTGCCAACGTTTTGACTGTGGCCTGTAAGGCTCAATGATTCCAGAGCATCTCAAGGCACCTTCCTTCTTTTTGCTTTTCCTCTGTGACAAAAAACGTCCGTTTCCTGAGCTCCGATTGTAACGCCATCATGTTGTGGTACTTACACCCTTATCATGCACATGCATGAATACAAATAGGGTAATATAAGACAAGACCGGTTGGCTGTGCAAAGAGTGCCTCATATTCTGTAAAAGGAGGGACTCGTGGACCATTAGTCTTCATGGCAGCCATAGCCTGATGTGCTGTGACGGTGAATACATACTTTATGTTGGCCTGTATGCGTCACACCTGAACTGTGTCTGCACGAGGTGGTGGGGAAATGGAGCGTGTCTTGTCACTGCCATGGCGGCGTGGCAACGATGAATGGAGGGCCCTCTGATATGGAAAGGTGGTGCGGGATAGAAGTGGTCCGGGATAGAGTGTGTGTGTGTGTTTTTGTGTGCAGTGTGTGCATGTCCAAGAATGTG
The DNA here is from genome assembly GCA_900323365.1 of Monocentris japonica. NCBI lineage: Eukaryota > Metazoa > Chordata > Actinopteri > Trachichthyiformes > Monocentridae > Monocentris > Monocentris japonica. Next base: position 6,484 of record OOFE01048705.1, read on the forward strand.
GCATGTAATGTGTGTGTACATGTGTGTTGACAGGGCATGCATGCTGATACATATTGTATGTATGTGTATGCTTGTGGTCTTTTGTGTATGTGTGTGTGTGTATCTGCGTGTGATTGTATGCATGCGTGTGTATGGTATGAGGATGCAAAAAGACATCTGATAGGATGTCAATCAGAAGTGCTTCACCTGTCATGATGCTGCTGCTCGTGACAGAGTGAGGGATGGCTCTGACCTTCAGCAGTGACAAGGGAGCAAGGCAGCACAATTAGACTACACCTCTGCATCTCTCTCGTCCCTTTGTCTTGTCATTCAGAACCATCAGGCCACGCCCACCTCCTCTCCATGCCAGAGCGCAGGGTCTGCTGATGAGCGGATGGTTCCATGTCGTAATCCACGGGGGGGTGGGGTCTGACACTGACCTGCCTCTCACCCCCAAACACACTCATGCAGGGGGAAGATGAGAATAGGAGAAGGATAGAACAACTGAAGGATGAATAGAAGATGAGAAATAAATAAGAAGAGAGAAAGGAAGGAAAGGAGAAAACAAGATGGATGGAAAATGGCTAAAAGATTAAATGGACATCTGGATGGCTGAATATGATGAGTTGAAGGATGAGTTCCTCTGTAGTTCAATGAGTAGAAAATGGCACAAACATTGGAGTTTGATTCCCCACTGGGGCCACCCATATTAACAGTGTACGTGCTCATTGTACAGTTAGTTGCTTTGGATAAAAGTGTCTCCCTTATGCCATATGTTATGTTAAAGATGGAAAGGCAGAAAACAGGAGATGGATGGAGGATGGTATAAAGGAAAGATAGTGGTAGATAAAGAAAGGAAGACACAATAAAGGAAAGGCAGATAAATGGAGGGTGGACAAAAAAGAAAAAGAGGGGTCAGAAGGGCATGGGTAAAAAAAATGGGGTGTCGGTTTAGGGTTTATGGGTAAAGGACAGGTGAAGCCCTACATTGCATGGCCAATCAGGCTGTGATCTTCCCACAGACAGTGATGAGCACGGGGCCTTTGATGGATGGTCCACCCTCGGCTCTCTTTGCAGCGTCATTAGGCGGGGAGGTTTGCAGGACCTGTATGAAAGGACCCCATAGTGCCAGTGCCCATTCATCACCAGGCCACTGTGTTTGCTGAAGCCTTCAGGAATGAATGGTTCCACTGGCGTCTATGCTGGAGGACTAGAAATTATTTAAAGGAAGCCACATATAAACAATCAATCATCCCCTCCCCTAACATTTTAATGAATTGCTCTATAGCTTCTGTCCGAAACAGTCTTCATTGCTGCTGTTAGTTTTTGTAATTGCGTATGGTGTGTGTATTTATATGTATATATGTGTGTGTTTGTGTGTGTCATTTCCTCTGTAATTGGCCAAACTCATACCTGTGACTCTCAATCACACCAGTGGGTGTTCTCAGATAGCCACACATTGCAGTACAATGTTTCACATCCTCATATAGTCTGTTTGCCACAGACAATATGAGTATGAAACTCTTTTCCTCCAGTGGGGTATGATCTAACTTTGGATACCACTACTTGGCACAGGCACAGAGCAGAAGGGTTAACTAATGTGAGCAGAGCAGCTGAATTAGCACGGGCTCTAACATAGTTTGATACATCCCTTTAAATACATGTCTCAGGCAACATGAAAACTTCTCTCCGTTTTTTTGGACTGATGTGTACATTACAGAAATATCACACAGATACAGCCACACATCAACATCAAATGTGGTCCAGACTGACAAAACGGTGGAGTGCAAATTACAAAAAATCAATTGCACAGATTCTACTCTTGTTTTTTTTGATGTTCTTATATAAAGTGGCGGTGGTGAGTAACTGACTGACAGGCAATGGAGTGGCAGAGGGTGTGTTTTGAGTGTCCACTCTTAGACAGATGCTCATCAGACAATGGGAGACATAGTTGCGGAGGTGGGAGGCAGACCTGTCAATCACAGTACAGCCAATACACTTCCGTTTGAGGAAGCTGTCAGTCACCTGGAAGGTGCAGTAATGGCATTGCTGTCACCTGAGAGAGAGAGAGAGAGAGAGAGGGCAGGAGGGAAGGAAGGAGGAAGAGACGGAAAGAGATTTGGTGAACTGGAAGGAGGAGAAGAGATGCCACTTAGCCAAGAATGTTATTGAAATAGCTACCTGCGTTATGAACATGTCATTCAAAGAGTATATTGAAGCTTTTGGGTGGGAGGAGTCAGGATGCTCTGCAAGAAAGATAAATCCAATAGTAACCGGGGATGTATGAGGTTTGTGCTTTGACTGACAGAAAAACAATGTTCCAGGAGTACTGCATGGATGCAACTGTCATACACACACACGCACACATACATTTACACATGCACTCACAACATGAACCCTCTGGCTGGTGCTGCTTATTGTCCTGGCCCTATTCCCTCTTCTTCCCCTCCCTCTGCCTATTCTGTCCATGGCTCAGAACTGGCCAAGTGTTTATGAGACCACTGGGCTATGATGGGATCCATTAACCGGCGTGCTAAAAACTAAAAATCAGTAACGCAGTGAGCAACAGGTTGCCACTTGGTTACATACTCCTGCCTCCACTTGGCATGACAGATCTTCTTATAGAGTGTGTGCATAGCCTGACAGCAAGCTGGCACAGGATATGGAGATCCTGGCCACTGCCTGGTGCCTGGCAGCCCCTGCGCAATAGAATATCCAGTCCTAATACCCACCCAATAAGGCTTCTGGCTTAAAAGTTTCTGTGTGCAGTGATGTATATAAAAGCCTTGTTTTCCCTACAGCCTAATCCATGGACTTTAGGGTTTAACGTTTAGAAAATGTTTTTGCATCTCCAGCCTTTTAATTGCTTTGCCCCTCCATTCCCCTTCCTTCTTTTCACCTTCCTCTTTTATGCTCCATCTACTTTCTCTCATTCTTTCTGTGGCCTGGGCATTTTAGAGCTACATGGCGTGATCACAAATAGCACCTGAAATGAAAGCTCATTAGAGGGAAAATGAAAGATTACTGAATGGCTGCAATGGCCTTTATTTCCATGGCCTACACAATCTTTGACCCCTGCAGGAGTATAAAAGACCAAGGGCCTTTATGCCAAGACTAATACACATGCCCCTCAGAATCCAGCTTAGTCCTTGAAACACAGAAAAGGCACCCTTGTTAAAGGAAAAATCTACCCTAAAACACTTTAACACTGTTTAAAAACCTTGTATTGCACCTTGTATTTCTGAGTCCATTTTGTTGTTTTCTGGTGTATTTTTCTTATCTGTCATTAATCGGCCAAATGTCGACAACCTCAAGTCCCATCACATGTTTCTAGTACAGCTACAATGGAGTTTAATATGAGGAAAAATGTAAACGATCTAAAACATCAATGGCAAACGTCACGTTTTGGTGTCAGTCCCTCAGAGAGGGCTTTTCTCTAGACTCACCATTTTATACCAACATTCAGCAATCATAGAGAGAGAAATCCATTGTAGAAGAGGAAGAGAAACCAATTTCTCCACCAACAGTATCCTCAATAGTCCACAATGCAGCACAGTAACAAAGAAAGGGCGTGACTCTCCCATTTTATCCACTGGCAACAACAGTTAGCGTTACTGCTATCACTCTCTCCACCTACACGTAAAATCTACAGCTGATCATGCATGGCAAATAAAATAATGGAAGTGTGTCAAACATGGCTGCCACGAATCTACCAAAGTCCACAGTCCATGCTATTAAAAATAATATTTACCAGTTGTATTCACACTATTATGCTTCTGCACAGTCATTTATGATTAACTAGAAATACCTGCTGCAATTCATTTGGTTGACAAAGCAACTTGTTCATGAGTTGTTGCTATGGAGCTAGCTAGCTATAGACAAAGGCTTCCCAATGGGTTGAACACGCTTTCAGATCAGAGCGATGAGAAATCTTCTCATCTTTCCGCCTCGTCTGACATGACATGAATGCAGCAGCAGCAACAAGTTCATGCCCATTCTCTGGGAGTAGACAAGGCAAGTTGAAGGAAAGTGGCTACAATAAAAAGGTAACAACACATTATTGCACATAACAGTGTAAGCATGGAATTTTCCTTTATGTTAGTATTAATATTACTTTTCAAATAGAAGAGTGATAGAAAACACCATTTTGGATCCCGAAGCGAAGCAGCATTAACATGAGGGGAAATGGAAATCATCGGCACACAAAGCTTGCTGCGAGATTGCTGCGAGAGGACACGGCAAGAGGTCAAATGTATGGCGATAGGTAAGAAGGAACTAATTGGCCCACTGAGCAGAGAAACCAGACTCATCCATTCCCTCGGCTTTATTTAGACATGCCCTTCATTAGGTGAGGACAAAGGGGACAGAGCAATGATTACATTAATCCCGGGGGGAGGGGGTCTTACAATGTGCATGCATCTGCGTCTGGAGGGGGAGGGGGGGTCACCTTGTTTGTATGTATATGTCTGGCTCAGTGTGAGTGTCAGGCCGAGCGGAAAGCAGCCGACAGAGACGGAGATGAGATGGATGACAGGGGAGCGTGTGTGTGCATGCTACTCTGTTTGTGTGGGGACTATGTTAAGTTCCCAGTGGGGGTGAATGGAAAACATTCCCTAGTGCCTGCTGTCCGCCTGCACGAACACACACATGCCCGCACTCATACGTACACACAACAGACAACAGTGTGCTTCCACTGGGCAGGCTATAATCCTCACAACCACTACTGCTACAAACCATATCATAAACAGTGAGAAACGCAGTGGGAGAGAATGAGTGAGAGAGACTTCAAGAGAATGAAAGACCAAGAAGAAGAGAGTGGGCATGCTGAGTGGAGGAGATACAAAAAGAGTCTCAGCCAGTGTAACAATGGCATTCAATGGGGTATCTAGACTCCTCTTTTTATCCACTAACCAACTACTATGTGGCAATAGCAAATACTGACTAAAAAGCCCATTCTAGTCCATTAAAAGCCCTCTAACAAGGCCATAGAGTGTAATTGTTTCCTTACACACTCCAGAGTGAACAAGCATTGAGCCAGGAGAGATTGTGGATAATGGCCTCTCCTTCACTCCTCCTCAGCTATCAAACGCGCCATGTATTCACCTACACTAATCACCCTCACTGAGTGGCAATTAGACAATTATCACCCAAATTCCCATTTTAAAGTAAGTAGTCTTTTGAATTAATTTGTGTCATCTAGCACAGACGCAGTCATGCTTGCCCACACTGTTCTTTGAAATTCTGTTATAATAGCACCAGTTTAGCTCTTAAAGAACTGAGCAATTACCAAGAATTTAAAGGCACCGAGAATGCTTGAAATGTTTCACAAACAGACATGCAGCTTCATGTGAACTTTAGTCACCATTAATTAGTGGTTCTTTATTATTTTTTATTATTATTATTAGATACACTATTTTTTTAATTCAACCTGCCCTGCCTTTCAAGGAGTTGGGAAGGCTCTGGAAACATAGCATAGCTGTAGCTGTTAATTTGTTGACAATAATTAAGGGACCCATTCTAATCTCCCTGCGAGCCACCTAGGGATCCCAATCCTGGTTGTGAATCACTGCTTTATCTGATCCTCTTTTTTCTCCCTTCCGCTATCTCTCTACCCATACGTTGGGCTAAGCACAGGAATGTAGTGGAGGCTTTACCCACCTTTTTATTTGCAGAAGAGACTGACATAAATATTACTTCCATAAATCCACGGCATCATACAAAAAAAACCATAAATTAATTGTTTTTTGTTTTTATTGGTGGTTGTTTGCCAGCATCACGGAGACAAGGTTACAGATCACCAAACATTACTGGCTAAACAGCATCAAACTGCTGAGTAACACACCACGCTTTCAGCCAAGGAGCGTGTGAGAGGTGTTGTCTAGTGGCAGACTAGACAACACTGCATGAGCGGCGCTATCTCGCTTCATTCTCATAGTGAATTCTCTAAACTGGATATTGGACATGCACGATGTGTCTCACTTCAGTTATGACGATGTCACAAACACCTCTTTCATTACGCCTGTGTTTGTGTGCACATGCGTGCGTGTGTGTGGCTGCACGTGTCAGAGAGTGTGTAACTGCCTGCGCGTACCTTTACTTTCCTGCCTGTCTCGTCTACTCTTTCTCTTGCTCACTTCCTCTCTCTCTCTGTGATTCCCTTGTTGTAACCTGCCCATCCATTATTGAGTGCTGAAGAACATTGTTCTACGGTGTTAATTTTTTAGCAGGCCGGGGGCGGACTGCGGACACACCCCACGCAGGGGGTTAGTTAGGTCACTGATGCGTGCTGTCTGTACATGTGTGTGTGTGCTTGTCTGTCTATCTGTTTGTTTATTTATTTCCTCTGACTGCACTTCTGTCTTCACTTTCAGCACATGTCAAGTCTCTAGCGGTGTGTACATGTCAGAGGGAAAGATTGAAAGTCCGTAATAACCTCATACCTAAATCCCCTGCGTTGCTAACACACCTGTACCATTTTAGATTAAACTCTGACTCCTCACTTGCAGACTTCTTTTGATCTCCTACATGGCTATTTTACTTGATGTAAAAATCCCTTTTGACATAATTTTGGGAAAGCGCTTACTTAAATCTGGACAGGAGATGGAGGCTTTAAGTCCTGCCTGTCTTATAGGACTTTAATGTAGTGTAGTGAAGGTTATCTGCAGGGATGTTTCATGCAGGATTTTCAGCCATATGATCCTGACACATGGGACAGTTCTCAGCTTTATTGTGTCCCATAATGCAGGTTTTGATTTGCCTAAACATAATGGCATAATATGCTCAGCGTACTGTGCTCCACGCTCGACCACTGAGATTTTTATTTCTTGATCTTCTGGGAAATTAAACCAGCTTGCTCATGTACAAACACACACGCCTACACACATGCACACATACAGACGATTGCACAAAATAATAGGAATGGAGAAGCACATATAGACACACCTAAAATTAGCTTTTCTTCTCATATTTATCATGCCGTCTTTCCCACAGACACACATATCCGTATTAAAAGTTTTTCTTTGTGCAGCATTGTTTCATAGCATTAGCCGCTTAGCAGAGCTTTGCAAGACATTATTGTAGGGTGGTGGGGGAAGGATTGCTCTGGGGTGAGTGATAAAGGTAAGCATGCACGCTGAGAGCTTAGCCTGTCGCGGCTAAAGGTTAGCCCATAGATTTACGAGCCGCCGTCCCCCTTGGCCCATGCTGTTTAAGGAGGTAGACGCTTTTAATGTTTAAGCTGGGCTGATTGATTGCGACCGTCTTATCCCTTCTGCGGAGGAGAGGAAAGGAGAAGAGAAGAGAGAGGAGAGGAGAGGAGAGGAGAGGAGGAAAATGTCCCCCATGGCAAATAGTTGGCGGACCACTGGCGATCTACTGGATGATAGCATGAATGACACTGGCTTGGCCTGATGTTAAAGGACCACAGGAGCCTGAAGAGACAGTTAATCATATGAGTAATGATTGAACATCATTGTGTATGAGGGATAAAAATACTGGAGAGGATGTAGTGAGAGTTAGAATACAGAGAGCTGAAGCAAGCAGGAATTGCTGCTGGTAGACTGCTATCAGAGCTGGGAAACAGACAGACAGGCCAACACCTTTCTCTGTCTCCCTCCTCATCCCATTGTGTGATTCCCCAAGCTGCTGCCAGAGACTGAACCCCATATCAAGTAGAAGCTTCCTGTTTGAACCTGTTTGAAGTAAAACATTTCAGGAAGTCTAAAGTAATTGCTGTATAACAGATTATACAGTTACTACTGTATACTTGTACTACTAGGTACTAGGTAATAAATACACTTATTTTATAGTTACTAGTGAATAATTTCATTCTTGCCAGACACTTTTATGCTCTTACTAGTAAAAAAAAGTTGTTTTAAATGATTCCTATGGGGCTATTTTAATTAGTACTATCTCTATCAGTAAATCCTTGTTTCAAGCTCTGCTGCTCTGGGTGTGTCCAATCATGTAGGTTGTGTCGTGAACATTAACTCTCAACCAACCAAAAAGTGGTACTGGCGTAATGGACTAGATAGAATAGAAGAGAATAATAGAATAGATCATTGGTTCACAATTACGTAGATCAAAAGCATTGTCAGCCAACGGCAGCCAGCAGCACCCGCCACAGCTGTTTGTCACCTGTTTTCCTCTGGAGATCTGAAAGAGGCATCCCGACCAGCGGCTCATAAAAAGCTGGTGGGCCGCCAACAGCTTGCTATCTGGGGTGCTTGATGTCAGTTTATCAAAATGGTGGGTCTTGATACCCCTATTGATTTCCCTTTCAATACCCAGCTAGCTCCTGTTCAGGTTGTCTTTTCTTGTACTCTTCTGCCAGTGACACACCATGGGGCATCGATTGATTGAAACTTAATCCTTATTTGGAGTGAAATAAAAATATCTGCAGAAAAATGGCCACAGAGGGGGAGAGTGACATCAATTCAAAGTGAAAGATCGTGGTGGATGTGGATGTGTCTTGTGTCACAGCTGAGGTCTGTCCAGATCCACTTGGTAGATTCAGTGATGCAATAAACACAACTTATGTACTGTAAAGAAAAACAAAAAACCTGCATCGCCATCATTTTATTTTTGCTACCTGTGACCTCAGCAGGGTTCCAGTCATTTTCTCCCACCTACTGGGAGTCGCTCTCCTGATCACTGCAGGAGTCTCAGGACTCTCCCTGGAAGATGGCCAACTGAACTGAACATGAGAGAGCTTAGCAGACCAGCAGGGGAAGGGATTAGGGGCCGCTTGCGTGGCCTCATGGCCTCACGGGAAATGCAGTGTTACAGGAGGAGGAGGCCTCACTGAGCCATGAACAGAACAAAAAGGGCTGTCAGTAATAAGCTGGAGATGGGCCAAAAGTGTGTGTTATGGCAAGATGTGTGTTTGTGTACGTATGTATATGTATACATGCGTGTGTGTGTGTGTTTATGTGTGAACAGTGGATTCGCTCCATTATCTATGTTGATGAGTGCACATCCATTCTTGTGCACCATGAATCAGTGTCACAGACAGTGGCTGGTGGAAATCAGCAGCTGGCCTTGCTCTGAGTGTCTCTCAGGGATGAATAAAATGCTGGTCACCACGTCCACACACACACACACACACACACGCACACACACAGTGAGAGGGCCAGGCCAATGTGCTAAATAAAGACAGACTGTAGAACAGATTTCCACACCCAGCAGGGCCATTAGCAGCTCAGTTAGACCACCAACAACCTCCCATCCTCATCAGCATCACAAACACACGTGCACACACACACACACATGCATGCACATACATGTAGACGTACACATGCATACATATCTGTCAATGATAATGAGCCAGTTTTGTAGCTCTGTTTAGTTATACAATGTACAAGTGTAAAAGTTATAGGCATGCACCTGTGT
>OOFE01048706.1:0-20722 GCA_900323365.1 Monocentris japonica
TAGCCTACCAACGTTAACGTTACTAGTTCACTGATACGATAGAAGTCTTTACTAGCGTGTGGTACTAGCCTACCAATGTTAACGTTACTAGTTCACTGATATGATAGAAGTCTTTACTAGCATGTGGTACTAGCCTACTAACGTTAGCGTTACTAGTTCACTGATATGATAGAAGTCTTTACTAGCGTGTGGTACTAGCCTACTAACGTTAGCGTTACTAGTTCACTGATATGATAGAAGTCTTTACTAGCGTGTGGTACTAGCCTACTAACGTTAGCGTTACTAGTTCACTGATATGATAGAAGTCTTTACTAGCGTGTGGTACTAGCCTACCAACGTTAGCATTACTAGTTCACTGATATGGGTATTCACCCATCCTACATTGCTCCTGTGTTAGCACTGCTGTAGCTGTGAGCAATTCTTCTTGAATGTCATGTAGTGGACCGAAAAGTGTAAAATTATAACGCCTGGTTGCCAAACCCTCCCTCCCTCGCTTGCACCTTCTGACGGCTGAATGAAGAAGAAGATGAACTTGAACTTTCCAAACAATTCAGGTGGAGCAGTGGTGCAGCATTACCCAGCAAGCCTTTCACAGATGGTGGTTGAGTTCAATGCCAACTTACACGAGCACAAAACTTTCACAATATGATACTGATGGCACAGTAGAAACATTAAAACAAAAGTTAAATTACTCCATTGTGCCTGGAGATTGGAAAGGGATGGCGAGTTTAAAACCTTAGGTCACATGCAGGCAGGCATATCTGCACACACACACACTCTCTCTCTCTCTCTCTCTCCCCCCTCCCCTCCAGTAACTTTGTGCTGTGTGTGAACACAAATGAAAATGCTTCCTGCAGAACAATTCATTTTCCACACCACACACTATTTCCTCTACTGCAATGGTGGCCGTGAGTGATTTTACACCCTCTTTCTCCCCCCTCTTCTTTCCTCACACTTTCCTCTCACGTTCTGCCCCCCCTCTTTCTCCCCCTTCATCTTTCCCAATCTCTCTTTCTTTATTTCCCTCTTGTGCCTTCCTCTCTCCTTTTCCCATTTTCATCACTTTCACTTTCTCTACTTATGCTGCATACCAGAGATGTTGGAAAGTAGGAAATTCTGATTTCCTACAAGGAAAAACGCAAATGGAAAGGCCCTTCAAGTTGAAATTTCAAGAAGAAAAATCAGACAAGGTTTTTACAGATGCAGTTATCTGATGTCACTTCAACATAGCGCTACACAGCATTACTTTTAACGCGTTTATAAAATTGAAAACACATTTAAGTTCGATTTTCAGCCCTCCATTGAACTTACAGACAATATGAACATTTTCAAACAAGCCTTGCTAGTAAATCATTGGTTTACAAGCCAAAGCAGGAGTGACGGCTGACCAATCAAAAAACATGATCGGCCTCACTTTGACTAGGACATTGATTGGTGGAAATAATCACATCACTTTTTGAAATGCTTCAGAAATTTGAAAGGGGAGATACTGGAGGAGGACTTTATCAATCAAATGTATCAAAACATGTGGTTAATGGTTAAACACATCCAGTTGCTAACATGCTATGCTAACTGGCTAGCTAATGTTGCCAAATGTCATTAGCTACTTGCATGGCGATCAACATCTTGTAGGAGTTGATGTTTCTCCCCTGGTTTTTCTGAACCAGACCTCTGGAACGCACAGAGGTTGGGAGCTGGGAATTTCCGACTTCCGCCTTTGATTGGAGCGCAGCTTTAATCCACACTTTCCTCTCTTTCCTCTCTTTGGCAGCTCAAATCTCCCTCTCTTCCCCCCCTTCCTCCCTTTTCCTGATCTTTCTCCTCCTTTTGTCTCTCTCTCTCCTGTTTCTTCAGCAGCCTGTCCTTTCCCATAAGGCTGCCACGGTGCGTAGCTCCTTTACAATATTAATTAAACACCATTATGTGTCGCCAACCCCTCTGGTGAACAGTTCCTCTCTTTAATTACACCTGATGACCACTGGGGAGAAAGATCCACACTGCATGTGCGTGTGTGTGTGTGTGTGTAGGACAAGGGGAAAAGGGGGGAATACTGCCAGACAGAAACAGATACATGTGGGAGTGGGCATGTGAATCTGAACGAATGTGTGTGTTTCATTGTGTATTTAATGTGTACGGTTTGGTGTGTTTGTTTTACAACCTGAACTTTGAGTGTGTTCCTCTCCTTTACCCACCTGTCCGCTGCCTCATCCTTTCGCCATCGCGGCTTCTTTCAGGATGTTTGTAATTGTAGCCTGGGGAGCGAGAAAACATCAAAAAGCTTGGCTGAGAACATTTCACAGTTGGCAGCGTTCACAGCTAACCAAAAAACACGAGACCCGACAATAGCTGTGAAAACACACACTCGCAAACGCTGTAATTTTAGACTTGTTATAACCTTGTGATTGTCGCAACATCTGATGTTTACCTAATTGTAAACACTTCCCCTCAGAGTGCAAGGAAATCGTGAGCACAGCCTCGCAAAAGTGCAGCAGAACTAAAGACACCATGAGACAAAGTGCAAGGAAATCAATGAGAGTATTTGAACGAGGAGTCAGTCATCTGTCCCTCTGTTCAGTTTAATAGGGGATTTCTAAATACATTTATCACAAAGTAAGTAATGGCAAATCTGTTGCTTCGCTGCTGCAAAACTGAAGATGTTATAAAAGTTCAAGGCAACTTTTCTTGAAGTCAACTCTCCCATCTGTTCGGTTTAAACGGGGCGTATCTATAAAAATGGATCATATGCTACTTTGAAACTGAAGGTGCAATCAAATCACAAATATAGCCTTTTAAAATAGCAGCAGAACTAAAGAGACCATAAAGGTTGAGGGGAATCAAAGTATTTAAAAGCACCTCCTTTTCGCCAGTCAGTGGTCCCATCTGTTTGAGTTAGTGAGGACATGTTTTTATACATTTATTACGTAATAGTAATAAGCAGCAGAGCAGAGGCAGCATCATGAAGCCCAGTACAACTTCACCAAATTGGCCCTGTTTTCCCCCATGCACCCTTCTCTTATTTTCTTTCCCATCGTGCACCACGAACACATCGAGCTTTTGGGCACATAAGAAAATAAGTGTGAATGTGTTGCAGTTTTGCCTCGGTTTGTCCAATATTTATCACGGTGTATATGCCAACCCTTTCCAGATTATGCTGAACTAGCTTGTGTTGTCCACTAAAAATGAGGTCCAGATTTACTAAGACTGTGTTTCAAATGCAATTTGCAGTTTCTTTGGGCAGTTTTGCCTTCATTCGATAGTCGGCAGTAGAGACAGGAAAGATTGGGTGAGAGAGGAGGGATGACATACGACATAGCATAGATTGTGGGCCGCAGTCAAACCCAGGACGTTGCGGTTATGTGGTATACGCCTTAGATCACTGACCCACCAGGACGCCCTTTTGTGCCTCAGTTGCTTGAGCTAAGAGTGCTGACTTTCCTCTCAATCATGAGACATTAATGCAAGTCAAGTTGTGGCGCACAAAAAAAAACAGCACTGCACAAGTTAATAGTCTCCTTCATCACCAATCGCAACCCAAACTATGTACTTATCTTAAGATATAAAGGACATCCTAAACTGTCCTTTATAATTGGACACTCAGACAGAATACCTCCTCACCTCCTCCCTTGCCTGTCTGACTTGCTGGCGACGATGCCTGCACGGTGCATCAATGATAGCAACCATTCTTTACACCACATTTCAATGGATCCTATATGCACGACAATAATTTGGGGGATTTGGTGTTGTGAAGTGTGTATTACATGCAGTGTACACATGCTTGACCATAACAAGCACAAAGAGGCTTTATTTTTTGACCAGCGCTGTCAGGCACACTTTCCACAGGCGCAGTTTGAAAAGGCAGCTTGGTGGTGCAAACGATGAGGAACATGTACAATCAAGGTTAACTCTCCGTCATCGATAGGCACTGGCTCAACCCCCCGTGGCGGTTGAATATGAACTGAATATGAACATGGACACAGAGAGGCCTGTATTATTCAGAAGTGCTTTCCATTTCATGAAACAGATCGGAACAATTTGGCATTGTGCCAGCCAAACATTCTCCAGTAACTTTCTCTGTAAAATTGCCAGCAGCTAAGACTTAAATAAAACTAGCAGAATTAAATGGAAATAACAAGGGTAGGCCACATTTCAAACAACGTGTGATATGACTGCAGGAGCTGAATCGATAGCTCCACCAGATGCTCTGGCCTGTTATGCAACAAGCATAAGATTACAGAGGCACCAGGCTGCTAGAGCACACAGACAAACAAGCATGCACTATGCACAATAGCAGGCAATAAACTGCTGGTCACACTGAGATGCACAAGCACAGAGGCGTTCACTGTCTGAGTTTTCAACACCAAACACAATGCACACCTTACCTGATGCAGAAGAAGGCAGAAACTATCCCTCCACTTTCTTTGGTGACAGCTTTGCAGTTAGCTTGAGGAAAGGAATCATGTTACGCTTGCTCCCTCATCGTATGTATTTCTATAGAACGATGCTTTACATTGCATGTTGAGTTTTGTTTAAAAAAAAAGTAAGATCACACAGATCACACAGAATCCACGCCTCACAGCAAATGTTCCAGTGTTAATAAGTGTTGATTTTTCAGTGCCAATTACTTGGAGTTGACAAGTATTGATTGGAGAGTTGTTTGTCGACTCATGGAGCTACTATGCCTCTGGGGCTGTTTGACACTATCAAAGGTGTTAAAATAACTCTGGTGGGTGCGGACGTATATAAACACTGGCATAGTGTTAATTCTTACACTCTCAGAGTCAAATCAACATTGATAATTTTGATGTTAAGAGAGAGAGAGAAGGGAAACAGTGAAGACAAATAATGACACAGTTCTAAATCAACTCAACTTCAACTAAACTCAAAGAATCAACTTTAAGTATCACTCATCTTCCATACTTGCGTATTCCTGTTCAGGGTCACAAGGGGGCTGGAGCCTATCCCAGCATGCATTGGGGAGGAAGGCAGGGAAACACCCTCCATCACAGGGTCTATGAACACATAGACAAACATACTCACGCTCACACAAGGTAGAGTCTCAAATCCATCTGACCTGCATGTCTGTGGGACGTGGGAGGAAACCGGAGCACTGGATTGGAGGGTTCGAACTGGGTTGAAGTGTTTCTCTGGGTTCCCCGCTGCCAGACCTGTCTGTCTGCAGTGTCAGCAGCACATCTAGCAGAGCTGCAGACGACATGTCACCTCGGTTTCCTCAGCTCGCCCTGACAGTCAGGGGCTAATGACCTGGAAGGATGCACAGTCCCTCTACATATGGACCTGACTGCCTGTGTGTGTGTGTGTGTGTGTGTGCGTGTGTGTGTGTGTGTGTATGTCTGCAGGCAGATACGTTTGTGTGCATGCATTGTATGCATTCGTATGCCTGCACTTGTGTGTATGCATGTGTGTGCTAACGTGTGTGTTTGTGTGTATCTGTGTGTATCGTGGCCTGGGACCTTTTCTTCAGCACTTAGAGAGTCCCTGTGCATCTGGGCCTGTGGTCCTCCCAGCCAGCGGAGTAATTAGGACAGGACATGCTGACCAGTAGCACCTTCAGCTGGGGCCACTGACAGAACAAGGACAGATGAAATTATACACCTGGATGCTTCACTGGATGCTTTTTTTTCCTCTGTGGTCTGGCTATCTGAGATCTAAAGTTGCTTTTTGACCCATTTAAGGGACAAAATAATGTCACAACTTGCCATCGTGGAAGGTTTCTCGCGTATCGTGTGTTTTTGCCGATGGAAAGCCTTTTTCAAGAGTGACCATGAATCACTCGTCACAAAAGAGTTTGAGTAAAAACTGAATCATCACAAAGGGTTGCGTAAACTTTGTGTTGCTCGTGTTCTCGTGCGAGGTTGTACAATGACAACATTGGAACAGTTGAGTTGTAAGACCAAACCAGTGGTTAGTGGGTTAAGCTAACAGCAATCATGGTGACTTGAGTAGGCCTACCTTAGTTTGATGAGACTTTAAAAACCATTTAGTCACTATTCTTGACTGTAGATAGATAAATACGTCACCAGTCTGCAGTGTTAACCACAGCAAACTACACAATGGTGCGACATGTCGTTACTCTAACTTGTAAAATGAATAAAAGCTATTGAGATTTTTTTCCTTTCCAACATTAGTAAGAAAAGTGGTGACACCTTGTATGGCTATTTAGCTCCTAATGGATTAGAAGTACTAGTGTGTTACGTTGTTGACTCATTCTCATGCTACCTGCATCGCTTTGTGATATCAGGTCTTAAATATCTTTCTGATATCAGTTCAAAGCTGTTTTAACATGACTTTTTACTGTGTCGTAATATATTGTGAAAATGTTTTTCTCGTTTGGGTTGCCGGTGAACTTGGCAACCTCCTGCACGTCGCTGTTTGTGAAATGCTTGCTGGGTACTAATGCAGAAAAGAAATAGGGTGTTGGGGCGTCTACAATGGGCGGCGCTGTAAGTACAACAACACTAAGAGCTCAGCATTGTCCGATACAGCAAATGTACTGCATGACTTCTCTGCCTTTATTGCATCCTGTAACACCACTCCTGTACATGAGACACATAAAACCGTCATGACACAAATGCTTTATGTACCATAACACACATTCCACCCGCTTATATGTGTTAATATTGAGACTGCCACCGCAATAAACAACCTCCTCTGTATATCACATGCCCCGAAGTGGAGGAAACCAATTAAGGCGGACGACAGAGAAAACCCCCTCCGCTGTCTCAGGGGCGGCCCCTCGTGCCCCCTCTTGGCCAAGGAACCCCATTTGGGAGGAATTATCCCAGTGTTTTGTCATTGATTCCTCTGATTGATCCTGGCCCCCGCGGGGCAGCAGGCGCCTCCTCTTGATTTAAAACCAATTATATGATGGTGATCTAGCACACCAGGCTGGAAAGGAGGCTGAAGGTGTGATGTGGCTGGTTGAGAAAGTGGGGTGATGGGATAAATCACCATTGTGAGTCAGAGAGAGCACTCCTCCTGGTCTATTATATCCTCTCCTTTCCTTTCCTTTCCTTTCCTTTCCTTTCCTTTCCTTTCCTTTCCTTTCCTTTCCTTTCCCTCAGCAACGCCTTCCCACCTCAAAGGTAATAACTTTCCACGGCTATTGGATTCTACAAGGATGGATCGCTCTGTCACACTCTCAGTGCCAATAATGTATATTTGTGAACGATTTTTTTTTCATAAAGGCCATTTGACGTGTATGACAGGTGAATGTAAAAGTAATCAATACATCCTGTGTATCTCTGGCCACACTCTCGAAGAAACTGAATTCCTCTAATCTGCCCGTGCAGCGATAGAGCCTCCTCCCGTGAGTTTTATGTACTTTGCAAGACGTCTCAAGTGAGTATTTTCCATCTCTGCAGACTGAATCCTCCTTGATCTAATATTCAAGAGAATTAATCCTGGATTAACACAAAGCCCGTTTATTGCTTCGCCGCTTTATTGAACGCTAAATAAATAATTGCACGTAACCGAGACAGAATTCCCCCGGCAACGACGAGCCGACGGAGACCCCCCGTTGATTAAAAGTGAACATGATGCTCGGCGAGGCCAAAAATACAAGTAATTGTTTTTTTTCTCCATCTCTTGCTTTAATGAGGTGACTCATTTACAGTTATTCTATTTTTGTCCTCCATATTTCAATAACTGATAGATCTCTCACCTCGTTTTCAACTCGGGGTGTGGTGGCAGCCAGGAGAGTGAGCTGACATTTGGATGTGCGGCTCCATAAATCCATGAGAGTTTGATTTATTGCAGCGAGTGTTAGTTTCAGTATCGGTGCCAATTAAGAGCACTGAGAAAAATCAGTTTGTCAAATCTCATCCCTACAGTATATGTGTGTATGTTTCCACTACACTGTACTGCTAAATGTGTTATTGCCTCCTGCCTCACTGAGCTGTATGTTTGGACAGGCTTTGTCCTGTCGACAGTGTGTGTGTGTGTGTGTGTGACTTGGATTTGATGAACAAATGTATCCTGACTCACAAGATCAGATGTAAGCTGTAAGACTGAGGCCATGGTGTGGACTCACATCGATGGCAAGCTAACTTCCTGTATGAGATAACGTGAGACTATCAGTGGAGTACATCTGACGGCCTCACAGTAATCTGTCACAAAAATGGTAACAGTAAAGTCTTACAGCTAATAGAAGAAATCAGTTAACAGGTTACAGATAGTACTAACATTTTCAAAAGGCATTTAGATTGTGAGATTTTAGACACTAACACGATTTTTCCCATCTTGAACGTTGCTTTTTAACCTTTAGTTACCAAGGGGAAGTTGAACAAGAGCCGCCCTGCTTCACTCTCGCACAGATTCACACATTTTCACCTGGCAGCTTCCCAGTACATCCACAGTCTTCTGCTGTGGTCCTCAGTAGCAGCGGGGGGTTAAGTGCTTTGTGCAAAGAGTTGCTGAGGGAGGGGAGAGTTTCCCCAACACAGGAGAACAGGAGATCTGCTGTTGAAGAAACCCTTTTTTGTATTGTATTGTTATAAACATGTTAACACTGACTTCTATTTTGTGTTAAAGTTAAAGCACCTTTTAGTGGACAGAGTCAGCGAGCATTTTCCAGTTTTATTTTGATGAATAAGTCAGTAGTTGGAAATTGATCAAAGGCTTTGAGAAAAACAAGTTTGTATTTAATGATGAATTTTTGACAATATGAAAAAAATCATGTAAAATAAATGGCAAACAATATAAAAAGGTTACGTTGAAAGAAAGAAAGTTTTTGTGTGTTTTGCCAACAGGGAATGTGCGTACATGTATTTATAGTTGTTTTTGATGTTGTTTTGTATATTTTATGAAACTGCAGTAATTATGGGAGCAAAATATTACGACATCTCAAAATTGGCCTATCCAGCCAAATTTGCCATTTTCGGCCTTTAATGGAGCCAAACTCAAGCTCTGAGGATCGAGGTTAGAATCTGGAGCGTCTCCAAGGGAAGAGTCTTACATTTCATTCAAAAGCTTAAACTTTTATATTTTAAGCTCTTTGATCTGGTGTACAAGCACACACACACACACACAGTACACCCACTATCTCATGCACTCATACACACATTACATTTTTATCCAGACAGACACACATCGCAAATCTCTCTCTCTCTCTCTCTGCCAGGCCATAAATCTGTGTAGGAAAGTCAAAGCTGATAATTCATTGGAGATCGTCCTCTTGTGGCAGGGCTGCCATAAGAGGTCAATTACAGAGAGTTAGCGCTCTCAGGCATTTACGCATTCCTTTTCATCAGGCAGAATACGCTCCTCCATGTTAGTCCGACATCACGCTCTCCGCCCCACCAGAGCCTCGTGTCTCTGACAGATGTAGTTAACTACCGTGGCCTGGAGGAGCAAAGCGCTCGCTTTCTCCTCTGATGTCTCTGGTGAGACGGCTGTACCTACATTTCCCACAATGCCTTTCGACAACCCCCAGAGAACATGCCTGAACTTATGGCTTTCAGCTGTTGGTTATATATATAGCAAGGGCAAGAGAGAGAGAGTTGTTCCAGTCAGTCTTGTGGCTGCATTGCATTCTGGTCTATTGAGGATACTCATTTTAGGAATGAACATGTTATTGGACAGTCCACTCTGTTTTATAAACAGTAACTCCCTCCCAAAACTAGAAAACTACAAGAACCTTGTAGTTTTGTGTTTTGTGTAGTTATGTGTTGACTTTATTCACTCCAAACACACATCCGGTGTGCAGACAATCCCTGCAACGTGAATCCACTTTACCAGCACCCACTCTTCTTGCTTTCTCTACTTTGCAAGTTCTTTTTCAAGGACGTCAACAACCCCTTTTTACTTTGTACTGACTGTGAAATGCGACACACACACATCCATTGCCAAACCCCTATGGCTATAGAAGTAAAGAAGTAAAGAAGCGTGGCTCCGTTCAAATTATTTCTCTTCCCTCCTGACAGAGATGCTGCTTTATTTATGCCTCTGTGTACATGGCTGAGGTTGTGACAGCTTGGCCAAACACAAGGAGACTTTTACTTTGTAATGTGACCCTGTGTTCTGTGTTGGGTGTGTGTATGTTTGTGCACGATTATTACAACAGTAGTGCTGAGTGAACTGGGTGGGTTCAGCCGGAGGTCATGTTGTTTAGACGTCCATGTGTGGTCCACCAGTTCACAGAGACGTGACCTGCCACACAGGGAGGATGGTTTGTGCATGAACGTTTTCACTACTTTGAATGGCCTTTGACAGTGAAGCGCGGACGCTGTCCGCCATGGATTAAACCAAGCAGCTTTCAATGGAGATCTCTGTCTGAAGCAATGCCCTGGCCAAGGATTAGCCTTAATCCATGTCCGAGGAAATCAGCCTAGCGTATCATAGCATTTGATGAAGCTATAGACCTGTTTCATGTTCTCTTTTATGTGTCAAAATGAAGTCCCTTTGGGTTACTGGTTGTCAGTGTTTCTGCAGTGTAGTTAAATATACTTTAGGTCATGTATTTACAATGTTTTTCATAGCGGAAAGCCCAAGTGTATGCAATCATTCGCCTTCAGATTCCTTCTCATGATTTCTCTGGCAATCAAGTCAAGGTTGAGGCAGATTGAAAGCTAATATTAGAACAGTCAGACCAAATCGATAAAGAATAACAAAAACACCACCGAGCAGAAACACAAAAACATCCCCAGATAGATAAACTGACAGCGGGAGGAAGCACGACAGCGCTAGCAACAGCAGCAAAGAAAATATGAATCATCATTGCTGCCGAGCCTGGTAGAGACAAGTAAACAACAATGAAAATAAATAAAGCAATAAACAATCTCCAGTCTGGATCCTCCCTGGGGTGCATCTGACCCAGACTCAACAGAGTCTCATCATTGTCTTCATGACGCCCCGATAGCTCATCGGATTCTTGAGGAAGAAGAGCGGAGAAATGGAGTGAATAATTCAATGTAATAAAGGAAAAGAAATGGTTCCTCATTTTATTTTATTGCTGAATCTTAGGAGAAGAGAAAAGACACTTCATTAAGCTAGTTTTAATAGGCCCATCCATCTGCATCAGATATGTGCCTTAATGGCAGTATACCAGTATTTATATTTGATAAGGAGTGTTTAAAGTCCCAGAGTCATTTCCCGGCGTCGCACGTGGCATTTAAAGCAAATGTTCAGTGCTCTATCTCCTATTGAGGTGGGATTATTAAACTTTTATAATCAGTTCTGCCAGGTACTCTTTTTCATCTGATTGCAAAAAAAGTCAGATATAAAGGGAATTATTTTTTGCCAATGGCCATGGAAAAAAGGGTGTATGGGATAGAGGGAGAGAGCAGAGAAACAAAGACTGACACAGACATCACGGCAAGAAAAAGCCCCTTTGCACTTTGCAGGCATTGATTATATTTAATTACAAATGTTGTTAAAGGCTCTCTCTATTATCCACGTACACTTCACATTGTTGTCTTCTCTGCAAAATACAAACGTGTCACGAGTCTGACAGCTTTCCCTTGCGGTTAATGCCAAATTATTCTCCTCATGTCTCTTTTTAGAATTACCTCAAAGGCATTATGTTGCAAATCCCCATGCTCCGCTTCTTTTACTTCAAAAACCAACGTTTTTTTTTTTATAGCAAAGTTGATAATCATTCAAAAATCAAGAACAGGACATGTTATGTGGATTTCTATCTTGCTTTGTTGTCTGTATTTGTTGTTTCCAGTAATAACCCACAACATTTTCATGTAGATAAATTATGTTTGTTTTGCTCCTTTCTACTGTCAGTTGATGCAACACAAAGGTGATTAAACCTATACCCGGTTTGTGAACGCTTTTACATTTGCTGCTCTGAAAAACAACAGGGCTCAACTCAATTCAAGCAAAACAATGTCACAATACAAAGTGATCTCTGAGATGTGCAGCGAAAAAAACTCTGCGCAGCAATAACCACTTATCGCCAAAGATGTCCCCGAAATAGAAAACAAAAACAGGTTTCACAGGTTACCTGGAAACACTGCTGCATTCCCACGTGGCTCCGGCATCGTTATAGTGCATCTCTGACCACGTTCCATCGTGGTTTGGGTGATTGGATTGCTATCAGGCGTCTAGGGTGCATGTATACAGCACCTTCAGCTATCCTGATACAATACAGACTCTCAAGATACATGCTAAAGCCAGACATAAAGAGGGCCACGGACAACTAGACAAACACAGTCGGGTGTAGATATGAAGGCGTCATAGTGCTCCTGAGAGGGTCCCGTTGATGAGTGTGGAGTTACCAAGACCTCTCAGACGACTTGCCACCTCGATTTAGGAGATTCCATCTTTTCTCTTCTGCGGGCACAGAGCCTGGGGCTGAGGATGAAACCAGGTCAATCAGAGCTCTTTGTGTCCAGGTCAATCAGACCTCTTTATATCTCTGTCCTCTTTTTCTCTTTCTTTCTTTCCGTCTGTCTCACCCTACTTTCTTCTTCCTAAGGATTCACATAAACTGACCTGAGTCATTTCAGAGAGTTGAACTCCAGGGAGTGGTGTCGTTTATGTTTCATTCGTCAACTTTCTCCCTGCCTGTCTGTCTCTTTCGTCATTCTTTCTTTCTTGTCATTGGCAGGAGTTTATCTTGAAACTTTAATTTCACTTGGTCATATATAAACCTAATTGCTTCTTGTTGCAAAGAGCATGTTGCCGCTTCCCTTCATGCTGCTGTTCCTC
This sequence comes from Monocentris japonica, assembly GCA_900323365.1. Taxonomy (NCBI): domain Eukaryota; kingdom Metazoa; phylum Chordata; class Actinopteri; order Trachichthyiformes; family Monocentridae; genus Monocentris; species Monocentris japonica. The sequence goes on from OOFE01048706.1 coordinate 12,676, forward strand.
CCATCCCCATCACTTTACTGAAGAGGATAAACATGTTGGAAGTGATTTATCCATCAGCCTTTCACTCCTTCCACCATCTGCCGTTGCTAGAAAGCATTCGCTCTGTTTACACTGGAAGAACAGCGCCCTCTTCTTGTTTCGTGCCGTAAAGCAATCCCCCTTTATGCTGTAAAATCCAACAGCAAAGCCGTTCTGGTGGCACACACTGTAAAATGCAGTGTAGAGGCGTGTAGAGGCTGCCAATCCTCGTGATCAAACAGTACTACTACGGAAATTATACCAATATCTCTTTATTGATGTTGAAATACAGGTAAACTACATGTTGCACCTTTAATACGGTCATTATTTAAGCACTCAAAAGAGTTGTGACTCTGTTTTTAGAATGATTCATGTATTACTATGGGAATTTGTGGTACTAACAGGTCTTCTCCCATGAGAGCTGTTCCCATAGTGCCTGTCTCCATAGCAAAGGTTGTAAATTGAAAGGGCAGGAGATGCTGCAGGTCTACATATTTACTAACCCTGACAATCAATAGCTGAGTGCAATATTGAGCCTGCCCTGTGCCTATCAAGTTAAGTGCATCACATTGATTGGCCCAATCAGTGATGCCTACCTGTTTCTAAGTGTGCTTCCCCACCGGAGCAAATGAGAGAGTGAGCCTTTACCCCACCCATCTCCGACCAGCAGGGTTGATTCATTCACTTTCAATTCAATTATTGCAGGGAAGGGGATTTACAGTAAAAATCTTCAAAAGGCAAAAATCAATTTTAACAGAAGATTAAGGTTTTTTTTATTTTAATTGTACTATAAGAGAACCAATGATGTATAGCACCAGATTGTTTCTCCTATATTGCCTGCAAACTGTTTGCTGTGGTGTCAACGATTTATTGGAGCAAACCAAAAAAGATTCAATTTCGATTCCAACTCGATCTTCATCAGGCCTGAACTGACATCGATCCAGCTTGGATCGAAAGGTTGTTTGTGTGTTTGTCACGATAAACAGTGGGAACGACATCTGATAGCACACCAGATTAGAACTGTTTTGATTCACAGTCGACCCAGCACCTTTTTTTGAGCGCTTACGTCAGCCAAAATGTACAACATACCTCCCTGCAGTCACGTCCTTTCATCCTGGAAGGTCAGTTAATGTCTGATAATTGGAGTAGAGTTTGTGATTGCCTCAGTGACGCCAGAGATTTATGATAATCCATGTCTTACTGTTTCGTCAATATTACCTCCAGTCCTGTTATTTACCTCTTGAATTCCCTGCAGATTGTTTGCTTATTACTGTAAACCGTAACGTTGCAACCCTCCTACTGTCTGAAAAGTGTCATTTTTCATATAATCAACATTACTTCATTTTTTTTTTTTGCCTTCAGGCTGTTGTAGACTGAATGCATGCATTGAGTCTTTCTGCTCTGAAGCGAGTGTGGCAGCTAGCTAGGTGCTTTGAGACTGACATGTGAATTATTCAGTTGCTCGTAAACAGCTTTTCAACTTGGGTGTCCTCTGCGTCGTAGGCACTGCCCTTGTACAGAAGATCCTCCTCTCCCCCTCTTTCTTTTTCCATGTCAAACAACGTTTAAACACAGAAAAAAGCATCTACACAATGAAGGTGGGCTGATTGATGGACATCTGAATTACCTATCTACCTACCTTACAAATCTACCTTCACTTTGGGGAGAACTGGATGATTTTGAACATTTAAAATCTTAAAATCCAACATGTTGATAGATAACTGCAGTAATTTACTCATAAATACAATATTTTGTTTCCTCGCCCCTTCTCCTCCTCTCTCCTCCTCTCTCCTCCCCTTCTTGCCACTCCTCCAGACTGTAATTCATACATTCAGAGAAAAAGGAAGAACGAACATTTATAGATGAAATGATTCACTGCATGCTTGCTAACTACTGCTGCAATTTCACTTCCTTTAAATCCAGATTAGATAATTCACTTGCAGAAGGAAGGTGAAAGTCAAAGGAAAATAAGTGAGTTCAAAAAATTATTGCAAGATAAAGAGAAAATGGGACTCCTAACGAAGATGTGGTAGACCACTGGAACTATCACCAGCAGATAGACAGCACTTAAAGCTTTCATCTTTGAGCGAAAAAAATCAAGCTCCACTCTTGCTTCAGATCTGAAAAAACCCACAGGTGTTTCTGTAGATCCTTCCACTGTGAGAAGACGACTCAATGCTGTGGGTTTGAAAGGATGTGTAGCTGTCAAAAAGCCACTACTGAGGACAGGAAACAGACAACAGAGAACAAGATTTGCACGAGAACACCGAAACTGGGCACTTGAGATGTGGATGAAGGCTTTATGTACTGATAAGTTAAATTTGAGGTTTTTGGAAGTAACAGACGGTGAAGCAATGAAAGACTCTCAACCATGCCTACAACCATCAATCAAGCATGGTGGAGGATCTGCAAGTTTGGGGATGTATAACATCTGGAGTTGGTTTTGATTGAATGCTGATCTTAACAAGCAAATCTTAACACATGATGCAATACCCTCTGGAAAACGTTTGATTGGGAACAACAGCAATACAACGACCCCAAACACACGGCTGAGAAGATCAAACAGAGAAGCTGCTGGTGCTCTCAGAACAACGGACTGGCCACCCTGTGTCTGGGATTACTTGGATCGTGAGAAGCAGAACATTTAGTCAACTTCTAAGACTGAACTTTGGAGGTGTTTACAAGAAGCATGAAAAAAAGCAAATCAAAGCAAGTCTCCTGAAAAGAATGGAAGCTGGAATGAAGGCAAAGGGTGGTCACACTAAATACTGAAAGTCCATCACAGGGCAAACACATTGACAAAAACACTCACATTCACACCTATGGGCAATTTAGAGTCTCCAATCCACCTGACTTGCATGTCTTCTGAATGTGGGAGGAAACCAGAGCACCCGGAGGAGACCCACATGAACACAGGGAGAACAAGCAAACTCCACACAAAAAGGGCCAAATCCAGGACCTTCTGGCTGTGAGGCGACAGTGCTAACCACTGAGCCACCGTGCCGCCCCACTCATAGCATTTCAAAGGTTAATATACTGTACATTTGAGTGCTCTGAAAAAATATTGTTGCATATCTATTTGTCTTCATTTTTTATATTTATGAAACATTTTCTGGCATGGATTGGATGCCATATAAAGGAGCTAGCTCTTTTTAAATTTAGCACTTTAAAGGATGTCCAGGTATGCAACCCCCTTTTGAACATGTACAGATCCTCCTGGTATTCTACTGTTGATATTGCTGTTATAAATATGTCTGTGGTTTTTGTTATTTTGAACATTTAATCTGTTATAGGGTGTTGAATGTGAGTTTAATTGTCCTCCAGAACATCCTAAATAAATATTTCACCACCTTCCTAGTTATTAAGAAGACTTTTCACATGAATAACAAAGCCCAGTTGTGATAAAAGCTACATTAAAACCTACAGCAGTTAAACTGAATCGACTGTGCCTGTACGTTGATGACGAATGGCAGGTCCGCAGACGCCGATCATGAAAGATGAAATGATTCCTCACTGATTCAATCAGATCAGCATGGATGTCTTAAAGAATACAAACCCTTATATGGCAATTTCCCAGTACAAAGTTGGAACTAGTACTGCCGTGCAGATACCATTTCTAGAAAGCAGCCACTGAGAGTTGAGTTGTGTGATGAATTGCTTTTTTGTTCCCTGATTAACTACACTAAGACTTCCTTTGGGTCTTCATTCACAACTCTCACATATTCAGCTGCTGTGCTCTCACTTGCGGTTGATAAAGATATTGGGGAGATGGGACTGGAAGAGAATGGAAAAACAATCCCCCACCAAAGACACGGGGCTTATGTGAAAGTCAACAGAAGATCGGGATTTGGGCAAAAAACAGCCCTTCAGCAGTACAGGAGCTTTGTGATCCAACGGGGAAAAAGTGGGAACTGACATGTTTTGATCACTGTGAAATGTACAAATCATAGACTGTCAAGAAGACAGCCAGTGACAAGACAAGCCTGTGCAGTGCCAGGATTAGTTAAAAAAAGAATATGTTGCCTGGAGCTTTAAATGGCAGCCAAATCTTACTGCGCAAGGTCTACTAACTCATCCCTGTACATACTGTAGTGTAATGACAATAATGATAAATTCACACCGATGAGTTCCCATTGGGGCTTGAAGGAAGATACAGAGAATGCAGGTTTCTCAAAAGTTTAACGTCCCTTTTTGTCTTCAATCTAAATGTTGAAACAGGACAGACAGACAGACAGACAGACAGGCAGACAGATGAGTGATGGCTAACATTATTTTGCAGACTTCACAGATTTGGAATTTTCCGCTCTGCAGAAACAGGAAATAGTGTCTGATCTGAAAAATAATCCAAACTGAATGGTGCTTCATGAACACAGTACAGGAACTGGGCTGACTAAGCTTCACGGGTCAACACAATGTTTGTGCTCATCGTTTAATACTGTTAAGAACTTTGTTTGTTGTTCTGTTTAGGTCAACATCTTTGAACCTACCCTAAAGGACTTACAGTGTCCAGGGAGAAAGACAACGTTAGACCAGCCTTGAGGGACCGACCAGCTTGTTCAGGCCATCGAAGATGCTAAAATAACTGTAACACAAATCGTCTGGCCATGTTCCCTGCAAACATCCCAGTTTAAGTAATTGAAGAGTTTCTTTTCCCCAAAATGAGATATTTGAACAAAATGACTGATTGCACAAATTTAGAACAAATTGAGGTACATTTTAAAGGACATTGGGTAAACAAAGTCCTTTTGTCTTGCTTTTACAGACTGAATCATCTATATTTTAGAGATATTCAACAGTAAACTTCAGGTATTGATCATATTCCAAAATGGAGGAATAGCATTTCTCCTATCATGACTATTACGATGCAGTGTCTTTGGGAAAACTGACAGACAAGATGGATTTTTTCATGGAGTTTAATACGGTGGTTTGGCAGCTGTATAGCCCTCGGGTAGGACAAACCACCACGTCCATACTTTGACTCTCTACTGACTAGAACACTCTTTGATCAACAAAAGAACTGGCTGAACTGAGCAGGAAGCAACAAGAAACCTAAAGCTGCTTTCAGACAAAGCAGCGGATTCGCTAGTTGCCATTCACTTTCAACAAGAGCGAGGCGGATATTTGTTGGGCCAATCTGCCAGACTAGCACAGGAGAAATCTGCTCTGTGGTGGTGGGGACGGTGAAAAAGTTGAAATCGGTTCAACTTTTCCAAGCGGAATCCGTGGCCACTTCATCTCACAGCCAATCACATTTGTTTTGACGTCACTTCCCACGAAACCATTTAACCTCTAGAGAGCCATCAACAAATGACAACGACATTAGCTGTCTCAACAAAAATGTATAGTAAAAACAATACATACAACTGTCTTTGATTTGTGTTCAGGGCCTTTAATCATTGTATAAAATAGATTTAGAAATAGACTATGTGTACGATGTGTAAATTGTGTTTTTTAATGTTGCTATGGCAACTTGCTCTCCCCATGAAGCTCGCCTGCCTACCACCGTGTGGAAAGCTTCACAGACATCCCTCTGAAGGCGCCTTGATTCTTGTTCATTTTCAGCTTTCACCTTGATTCTTGTTCATATTTTCTCATTGGCTTTGAGCTCCTCTCCCGCACTCTCTTGGCTGCGCTGCATGCATTGTGTTATAACCTCCAGCTGTGAAGGTCATTGTATGCACACTAGCTTACTAAGACACCAGGAAACCCTAGTGTATTGGCTTGGCAAGTCAGCAACAAGTGGGTGTGTATGTTTCCAACTGTAATTCAATGACTAACAGCTGCAGCCTGTGAAGGCTTTGCTCCGTAATTCACTTTCTATTTCTGACCTGCAGTCTGCTCCGCTAAAGGAGATGTTATATCAACTCGCTTGTCAGAAACAACTGAGTTTGTCAAATTGAGGTGACATGTGACAAGTCCCAGCATGCACGTAAAGAGTCATGGGTAGTTACAGTAGGTAATGACTGTCTGTGTTTCTCTCTCTGTGTTTCTTTCTCTCTGCAAGTGGGCACTCTTATTCGATAAAAATATCCACTTTCGGCTCAGCGGTGCAGAGAGAGATTCCCAGGTTTTCGCAGGTACAACTGGCCCCTGGGGGAATCAGCCCGGCTATGCTGTTAGACGGGCCAAGTGCATTGCTCAGCTGCTTCTCCTTTTCTCTCAGTTGGATATGTATGGCTCATTCACCTTGTTGAGAGCGAAGGACAGAGAGGGAGATGAAGCAAGAGCAAGACGTAAAGATACTTTGTCAGCCAGTCAACCTATCAGAGGCGCACGCAGAAAAGGCAGCTAAGCGGACGTACAAAGAAAGACTGAAAGGGAGGAATACATTCATCTGAGAGATGAACTGCTGCTCCATTAACACAATAGGACAGGTTACTGCACTGGTCACTGCCAATCAGTGCCTTTAAATCCAAGTCCTTACTATTCAACCTTCGGCGCACGGTCCCTACCCGCCTCCTCCTTCCTCCCCCTCCACAGACAGATGGTCAACAAAACCAATTAACCTCTCTTCTCCTCCGAGTCTCTCACCTCCACCACCATTCACCGCTCCATTCACCATTCAATCCCGCCCCTGGGAGAGAAGCTGGTACAACCTGCGCTTTTCACTTTGAAAAGCAGCCTGGCACCAGGTACTATTGGACAGTGAGCATGAATCACACAGTTGTGAGTTGTGGAGGAGGGAAGTTGTGCTGTGCCCTCCAGAGTTACTGGCATCCTTTAACAGTTTTTCTCAGTCGCTTTGGTACATTTCTCAGATCAGAATTGAAATTCTCAAAACTACTTGTTCAACCTCCACATCATCTCGTCATTTGTGCACATCATAAAAGCAATTTCTCATTCTTTTGAACAAACTGCAAATGCTTTGGCACATTGATGTAAATGGTTATGTACAATTGTCTGCTGTTTCCTACGTTATCAATCGCTTATGTCATGTTGATCAAAATGTATTGTATTGGTTCTGTGTTGAATCGTCTCACCCCCCAAAACATCTCGGCATTTGTTCATTGCATAAGTCATTACATGAAAATGGTTGAACCAGTTGTCATCATCTGTCCAGCATGTTTTCTAGACATTTCTATTAGACTTGTTTTGTAAATGTGTCCTGAACTGATGAATTGCTCTCAGGTGAATCTTGACTTTGTTCTCTAAAATAGCTCAGAGGTTCATCTCATCAACCTTCAATTGGCAAGCATATATGGACAGAGCACAACACAGTGTTCTCACAATGGAAGAACAACAAGGAAATGAACAGGATCAGCTGGGAATAAGAAGAGGAGTAAGGCTGCGTGGTGGAAGGGTAGGGAGGCAAAACAGAGGAAGCAGTAGAAGAGGCCAAGGACATAGGCACGTTCCCGATGAAGTAAGGGCCACAATTGTGGACCATGCTCTCAATCATGGCCTTACAATGGCCGAGGCTGGTCGAAGGGTGCAGCTGAATGTTGGGAGAACAACTCAATCATTCAAACATTTTGTAGAGATACAGATACATACTGTACATATACTGTAACACACACACACACACACACAGTGTGTATACAGTGAATATACACAGTGACATATTTTTTGAAATCTTACTCAATCTTGTGTTTTGTATTACTGTATTTTTCCCACATAGGAAGGCCAGACTACCTCACAGGGGTGTCAGAGGGCCACTTTTCACACCTCCACAGGAGGAGGCTGTTTGCACCATGGTCAAAGCAAATAATGCCATTAGACTAAGGGAGATAAAGAGTGCCATTATAGAAGACAACGGTGTCTTTGAAAACATCCAATCTGTTACCATCTCAACTATCGACAGGATGCTGAAAAGACACCAGATGAGTATGAAACAGCTGTACCATGTACCACAGACAGGAACGCCAGGAGGTGTAGAAAGACTGCAGACCAAAACAGTCAGACTATGTCTTTTTCTTTTCTGTATCACAGTGACATGGTCTGTCAACAAATTACAGTACAAACAGTAAAAGCGTGAATGTGAATCCTGTCCAATCTGTCAATCTCCCACATACAGTAATGTGTAACTTTG
>OOFE01048709.1:0-22422 GCA_900323365.1 Monocentris japonica
ATTATGAGTGGTGTACACAGATTGGTAGGCCAGCAAGCATACCAGAGGGAGGAAATCTAGCCCTACCAAGCCTATCTCCCCAATCCAAAACCACCTGATTTGACTAACTGGAGTCAGTCAGTGTCTAGGAAACCCTAACCTACCAACAGTTTGGGCCTAACCCTAACCTTGCCATGTTCCTACAGGGCCTAACTGCAACCTGTTCAGGCCTAGAGTGCCCATATAGGTGGTGTGTTTTTTGTGTGTGTGTCAGATAGTGACCAGGCCAAAGTCAAGCAGATTTTATTGGGAGTAATCAAGAGAATGTTGCAGCGTAACACCCAACCATGGCAATGGTCACACCGTAGGCCTGTGGGGCAAAGTAGGGGGTGTTAGTTGATAGAGCAGTTATTTAAGGTAACTTCAGGTAATATCTGGCCTCAGCCAATGCAACAGTCTCAGTCAGTTTTGATTTGTAGTAAACCTCTTTCAGATTAGTATAAAACTAGTGCAGGATTGAGAATCGAGAATAGATCACAGTATAGGTTTATAGTTTAGCAGAATGCAGTGGTGAACAAAAATGTTTTTAATCTAGATTTAAAAGTAGTTTTTGTAGGCGCAAGTCTCAGTTCTTCTGGAAGTTTGTTCCAACTATTTGTTGCATAGTAGCTAAACGATGCTTCACCCTGTTTAGTTTTAACTCTAGGAACAGTTAGCAGACCTGTCCCAGATGACCTAAGGGGTCTAGAGGGTTCATATTAAGAGAGCATGTCGGCGATGTATTTTGGTCCTAGGCCATTTAGTGACTTGTAGACTAGCAACAATATTTTAAAGTCAATTCTCTGACACACTGGAAGCCAATGCAGGGACCTGAGTCTCACAGCAGCATCCTGAACGAGCTGTAGCTGCCTAAGTGCCTTTTTAGGGAGACCTGAGAGAAGACCAGTACAGTAGTCTAGCCTACTGGTAATAAAGGCGTGAATGAGTTTTTCTAGGTCTTGTTCTGACATGAAACCTCTGAGTCTTGCTATGTTTTTAAGGTGGTAGTAGGCTGATTTTGTTACTGACTTAATGTGGCTGTTGAAGTTGAACTCCGAATCCATAATAACACCAAGTTTCTAGCTTTGTCTTTAGTTTTCAGATACAAGGAGTTAAGGTATGTACCAATTTTCAACCTTTCTTCTTTGGCACCAAAGACAATTATCTCAGTTTTGTCATTATTTAGCTGAAGGAAATTTTGGCACATCCAATCATTTACTTGCTTAATGCACTGGTACAGCAGGTCTATAGGACGATAGTCATTTGGGGATAATATTGTAATATTGTTATCTCGCATAATTTGGCCTAACGGGAGCATGTAGACGTTGAAAAGACAGGGTCCTAGAATTGAACCTTGGGGGACTCCACAGGTCACGTCAGTTAGCTCAAATACAAAGTTGCCAAGGGAAACAAAATAGTTCCTGTCTTATAGATACGGCCTGAACCAGTTTAGGACTGTGCTGGATAGTCCAACCCAGTTTTCCAATCTATCCAGCAGTATTGTATGGTCAACAGTATCGAATGCAGCACTGAGATCCAATAGCACCAGGATTGAAATTTTCCCAGAGTCAGTGTTTAGGCAAATGTCATTAAAAACTTTAATAAGAGCAGTTTCAGTGCTGTGAAGGGGTCGAAATCCTGATTGGAAGTTGTCATAGCAACCAGTTGAGACTAAAAAACTATTTAGTTGTTTGAAGACAACTTTCTCAATAACTGACTATGATATTGGCCTGTAGTTGTTAATTACAGAAGCATCTAGGCTCTGCTTTTTTAGCAGAGGTTTAATGACTGCAGGTTTTAAGGCCTCTGGAAAGTTTCCTGATAAGAGAGAGCTGTTAACTATTTGCAATATGTCTGTCACCAGGCAGTCAAAAACATTTTTAAGAAAGCTCATAGGCAGAGCATCAAGGCAGCAGGTGGATGGCTTAAGTTGACTCACCGTTTTCTTAAGAGATTTGTAGTCAATACCATTAAACTCAATAAGAATGGCGGCACTGTTGCTACTGTTTAGCCATGTTTCAGTTAAAAACATAAAATCAAGTGTATGGGTAACAATAAGATCATTGATTAAAAATGATTTGTTTGCTAGAGATCTAACATCAAGAAGGCCCAGTTTCATAGTGTTGATGACAGGCACCAAAAGTGTTTTTTGTTGACAGGAAATTGTTATCATTGTTATCATTATCGTTATTGGATAAGTTTGCAGTGTAGGTGGAATGTACCTTATCTCTTCTATAACTAGTCAAAACAGGAATGGAGAAAGTGTCAGGCGCTGACATAGTCATCGTTAGTTGAGATAGCAGACCAGCATCTCTTGACTCCAGCTGATTGAGAGAGCTATTATGAGTACTAAGATTACATCTGGGGTCATGGGGATCTCAGTAATCTATGCTGGACTTGATAGCAGATAGCATTTTTGGTTGAACACTCTGCGAGGATGTGGGGATTGGGAGATGGGATTGATACTAACGTGCATGTCCATGAAGCAGCTGTCAATGTACCGCCCCAGGTCTTCAAGGTCTTCCATTCCAGGGTGGGATGCAGTGCGCTGGGCAGATGGGTGGTGAGAGGCAAAGTGAAAATTGTCAATCAATAGTTTCACTTCGGGCCTGTTTGGGAGAATGCCACCTGCTTTAAAAAGGTCTTTACGGTCCCAGAATAGAATGAAGCTGTCAATAAAGTTCTGTCCTTTTGTTTTGCATGTTGTGGAAAGTCATGTATTTAGCCCAAGTAGCCGGCTAAAACTGTTAACTCCCCTGTCAACTGTTGGTAGGGGTCCACAGATTCAATCTCTAATCTTCCCAATGTGTCCAGAAGTTCAATAAAATCCCGTTTTAGCACCTCTGATTGCTCACTGCAAATATCATTGTAACCTGCATGTATGATGACTTGAGTAGCTTTCGGTTTATCAGACAGTATTTCAGGTATTTTCTGAGTGATATCATTTACCTTCGCACCCGGGAAGCTGTATATTTTAGTCTTCTTATTGCTTAAGTCTCGGATGTCTTTGACAGCCGAGTCTCCCACAATTAGCAATTTTGTGTCATCCACCTGCTGGGATGGGGGCCCATTTTTGGCTTGATTGCCTTTGTGATTCCCAGGCCTTGAGTCAATGTGTTTCAAGGTCTGTCTCCTGTCTACCTTTTGCGAGTGGTTTGTTGCGGTCTCCGGTTTAGAGTCCCATACAGACAGCGGTCCATATTTATTCTGCAGCAGTAGAGATGGTGATCTCCGTTGTGTAGACTTACCGGTCCGTGCACTGCCCGTAGAGCCTCTGATACTGTTCGATGTTGGATGTGCTGCTCTGTGTGCTGTTCGACATCGTAGCACAGCTTTAAACTCATTTATGCTTGGTTTCTTTTCTTTCTTTCGCAGGCGGTTCGTCGGTTCTGGTTCGCCTACAATCGCTGTTCTCTTTGTAGGCTTTCATGTGGTGTTCGGTGTTGAGTGGGCCTGTGTTCCACGTTGTAGTGCGGCTTTAAAATTCATTTTGGGCTTGGCACCTTGTTTGTGCCAGTCGATAGTATCCTCTGTTTGCTCAGTTTGTTTCTTCAATATTGTCTCTGCCCTGTCAAGTTTAGGGAACGTCACTGTATCATTCAGGTTTGGTGAAGCTGTGTCCTGGAGTTCCTCTTTGTCCATTTCTAGCGCGGACACTCTGGTTTCAAGCAGAGAAATCAGCTGTAACAGTGTACGACAGCAGGCGAAAAAATTAAATAAAAAGGATAAAAAAGAAGTTAAGCAGGAAGGTAAGCAGGGTAAGCAGGGAGCATAAGCAATGTGCGTCCGCATCGCAAGACAAGGTCACCAAATGCAAACTTTATTTGACACAGAATTGTGTCTAAAACATTATTATTGGTATGGTATAATTTAGTATAGTATATTATAGTATGTTACTGCTGTATTATATTTTATTCAGTGGGCTTCACCTGTGTAAACAATCATCAAAGCTAATGTTGTAGTCCATAACAGCTCCTAAAAGGGTTATTACAACTTAAAAAACCTCACAGTTGTGGCACTAGTATTAGAGCCTCTACATATAACATTATAGTTTACTAGGTCCCCATTCAGTTTTAAGACTGGGCATACATATTACATTTAAACCGTGATGATTTGTTCTATTTATGCTTTTGTCCACAGTCATGGTATACAGCATAACCTCATTATTAGCTTTGTAAGTATTTGTTTGAATGCTGCTGCTTCGGCCCGGGTTATGTGACTGCAACTTCAAATGGCTCCCTTTGCTTTTTGATAAAACTAATTTAGTCTTTGTTGGTGCTGCTGCCTGGGGGCCTGTTGCAAAATGAGCTGTTGTCAGCTGTATTTTCAATGTCATATTATTGCAAGCCTGGTCTCAATAGTGGCTCACAACTTACAAAGAAAGCACCCAATTTATTCAGCATTTAATGGCTGTTATTATTCTATTGTTATTCTATTATTCTATTGAAAATCACCGATGAAATTCTTGAATATGTTGAATTGTATAATTATTGAAATATGTCATTTGTCCTGCACGCATCACGTGTATGGATTAAGAATGACGGACTACTACTGTAGCTTAGTTGGGCCATTTATGGTATTCTAAAGCATGTAGGTTTATTTCATTGTTTCACAACTTGAACCTCTCTTCATCCAGAGGTTCAGTTACTGACAGAACAACAATAAATAAACAATTCAAGGGAGAAAGAGAAAGTGAGAGATAATGGAAAGTATCCAAAAACAATCAACTTAGTCATCAGAAATTATTCTCAGGAAATCAGACTGACGGAATTTATTGTATAATACAATTGGCTGCATTATATTATTCCATAGTTATACTCTTGTCACATGGGACCCACCAAAGGTTGGGTGGACCCACCACTGAGCATCTCAATCTGTATTTTAAAGCTGCACTAGGCAAGATTGTGATGTAAAAATACACTCGTCTTATCAGCCTAAATCACAGAGTGTCTCAGAGCCCCAGACTGAGACCCTGTCTATTCGCCCTATTTGCACAAGAGAAATTCTTGTGCCAGATATGCACAAAGCAAAATACAAACTGTCTCAACTCGAAATGCTGTCTCAATACTAAACAGCAGTGAGCGAGTGCACCATCCAGAGAAACCTGGACTCACCAATGTTAGCTCTTTTGCCTCTCTCATCCCTTTTCTATCCTTTGGTATATGAAGTGATCACAGACTAGCCTGTTTGGCAAACATGAGTCCTGTGTGCAGTTTACTGATCGCGTCACGTTACAGGATTTCTGGGTATTAAAGTTGAAATTTTTCAAACAGTTACCTCTTGCTGCATTTTGGAGCCATCAGCATGCATAATTGCCTAGTACTGTAAGAGACCAGGATATAATGGATTGCATGTGTAAAAAGTGCCTAGTATTATGTTTCAAGATCTATTGACATCTGATGTCATTGAACCAAGCCACTGGCATATCAATATCTTCCCAGTGACAGTCATTAGAACATCCTCAGAGCACAAGCAAGCACTGATTGAAAAGAGGAAAGATAATGACAGTTAATAATAAGAACGAGCGATGATTAAGTCATGTCCAGGATTCCTCTCTCTGCCTCACTCTCTCCCATTCTCTCCTGCTCCTGCTCTCTCATTGAATCATTCTGTCACTGTGAAAATGATTGCCTTGTCCTTTTGATATCACCATGATTAATTGTGGCAACATAAAGGTGTATTTGGACCAGTGGGTGAAAATAAAAGGTTTATTGTTACATTTTCAAATAGGTTTTGGATTTGAGATGTTAGTGAGTTGGGGGTGGCTTGGCAGTATGCAGAGTGCAGGTGCTTTCATCACTGTCTATTCACAGGCAAAATGCAAAGCTCTCCTCATGCCATCTCAGCTTAATTTCACTACTGTCGTGTCATTGTGTTTGGGTTACCACTTACAACTATATATCTCTATGTGGCAGACTGGGATGAGGGAGTGGGTGAGGCGTAGGCGGGATCCAGGAGAGAGTCGAGTCAGTGGACTGATTCTCCCTGGATCCAGCATGGCTGCAGCCAATTAAGGCTGATTGCAGCCGTGCCTTTTTAACCTGAGTGTGCATTTGTGAACGGGGGCAATTGCGTCAATGTGAGAGGCTGACAAAGTGCATGAGCCAACGGGAGATCGAGAGGATCCGGTTGGCTGTAGGGCCAGCAGGAGAGACGAGTCCAGGAGCAGCGACCGAGCGAGGTCCGCAGCTGGTTTGCCAGGACGGAGGTGAGGTGCGCAAGCCGGGAGACGGGGACTGGCAACCTTGGTGCTTCGCGGCTGACCGGCAGGGACTGAAGGGGAGGTGCGTCAGCGGAGGGAGATGGCGCCGAACAACTGACGTCAACACCGGGTCGTGTTTAGGTTGCTCTGTTGCAAATAAAGCGGCCTGCTGGCCCGTTACCTCTGCCCTCCTGCCTTTGTCTCTGTGTGTCATGGACCCGGTATCGTAGCAAGTTGCTACAGAGGTTCCCTGACCGGGAACTGACAGACAGGGTCAGGGAACCACTGTAGCAACTTGCTACAATACCGGCAACCTAAACACAACCCGGTGTTGATGGCAGTTGTTCGGCACCGTCTCCCTCCGCTGACACACCTCCCCTTCCGTCCCGGCCGGTCAGCCGCGAAACACCAAGGCTGCCAGTCCGCCAGGCTTCCAGGAGCAACCCGCTCCAACCCCGGCTGCAACCAGAATCAGATCTGATTCTGGTTCAGTCGTTGCTGCTGGAGACGGCCGCTTCCCCACTCCGTCTCTCCCAGCTTGCGCACCTCGCCTCCGTCCCGGCAAACTTTGTGCTGCATGCCTGCTGAATTACAGATGCATTCTGATCCAGCTCAAAGAGGATTTGTTTGGAAAATTCAGGTTTTTCCTCTTTTGAGACACATACAGTACATTCACTTGAATTTATCATATTTTCTGCTTCAATATAAGAATTTGATTTTAATATATGACATTCAAGAAAGGCTTGTCATCTGTAGTGCTAATACATAAGGGATGCAGGATAAATGCATGAAAGGGGACTGATCTAATTAAGGGTCACATTTCACAAAGTGACAGATTTTAATGCTTTACCAGGTAGCGTGGTCTTCAGTGATGATGGGTTTCTCCCAAAAGGTGCTTTGAAATTTTCAGATATCATGACATTTGTTGTTTATAGATCAATTAATCAAATCAAATTACAATTTACCATGGACATGCCCACAGAAATGCATTGCTCTAGCGTTTTAAAATTACTTGAGTGCCACATACTGAAATATTAGTGGCCAGGTTTCACATTCAGCTTTCAACATACAGTATATGTTGTATTGCACAGGTTCAGGTTAACATGGACTTGCCTACAGCAAGGCATTTCTCTATCATTTCATATCATTCTGTCACATTTCATTATTATTTTGATCTGATTCCTGGTAATGAAAGAAGAAATAAAAAGGGAATGGAATTGTGGGAACACAGAAATGGAACACAGAAATGACACTTCAGTCTCCCTGCAGCTACATGTCTGTCATCCCATTCATTCAGTTCTTTGATGAAACATTCATTGATTCCTCTTCTTATACCCCAAGCAGACGGTTGGGAAATGAAAGATATTTTTTCATGGTGGGCTCACCATGAAAAGGTAAACTGATACTTGATCTTATGCTGTAGGAAACAATCGAGAAAAAGTATCGTCCCTGACTGGTCCTTCATTAAAAATCATTCATTAAATGTCTATATAATATTTATTTTCTGTCCCTGGAAATGAAGACTGTATGGATAAACTTGTCCCTTACTGTTTCCAGAAACAAATCAAAGTTCTCTGGGCCTTACGAATTAAGTCCTTATGATACCAATGCATAGCAACACAGGTGTTACTGTGTACACACACCATTTTGTCCAGCAAACACTACAGAACAGGTGCATGAATCGTTCTAATCCATGCTGCTCTCCCTCCACCTGCTGTGGTAATTAATGAGCTGCATCAATACACAGCGAAAAAACGTCTTTTCTTTACAAGTTGTAGCAGTAGGATTGTGCAGGAGATTGAGTAGGTTTGGGAGGCAATGGCACCATTATGGATTTGAGGTTTCTTCTTTCCCTGATGCTATTGATTTTAGGGTTAGGGATTTTAAGCCTTGGGTGCATAGCATATAGGAGGTCAGCACAGATAATGTGATTGGTAGTGAATGCTCTCAAATGGTAAAACTTAGACAAATGTGTTTGCCATGGGGCTTTACTTGTAAATTAGGCTACATGCAATGTCGGGCCACGATCAATATTGTATGGATACATACGTTTAGAGGACTATTTACTTGATTGAAAGCCTCAATCCATGTAGATAAATGTTTTATTAAATGATGTGTTGGGCGGTTGGTTCTTTTGAGGATGAGCCTTGTTAGCTCTGCTGTATTATCTGACCAGGTTTGTGAAAAAGAATGCATGCGTAACCTGACATCTGATACAGCCTGCACCCTAAGTATGCCAATCTTTTCGAAAGCTAATTTCAAAAGAACAAGCCTATCCTTGCACCTGTATGTGCACTGAACCTTAGCTACATGTACAAGTATCCTTGAGGGGAGATTAAGAACATATAACTGTATTTGTGTGCCCTAATGAGAAACTGAGGTGGTAGTCGTAGGTGAAGCGATTCATGCAACATTTTAACAACAGACTATGATGAAGCAAGAGCTCAGAATTTCACTAACAAACCATTGATCCTAGTAGTTCAAGGGTTTTTCTTTGATCCATAGTACTGACAAGCCTGTCCATTAATGCCTACATTTTGCTTTACAGTATTTTAAAAATCAATCATGATGAATTCTGAATGAAACTGCCTGAAACTGTCAGTCTTGTATCTATAGACTTGAAGATATCATTTTCAACTTGGCAGAAAAAAAATTTTAAAAAATTGGAAGTTGTGACTTCAAAGATGAATAATCATAAAATGGGTTTATAGCACACATAATGAAGCTGTATTGTCATCATGCAAGGGATTATGGTTTCTGTCCCTTTTGGTGTATGTGAACATATGAAGTCATTCAGAGTTACTCCCCATGTCACACTTGTTTACACTCATTATTGCTATTTACCCACGACAGGCATCTGCCCCAAAGCAAAGCATGCCTCAACCATTTCTTCACAAAAACCTCAAACAATGCGGTGAAATGAAGAGTATACATAATGACGTTGATCTTGGGGAAATTAAATTCAAATGACCAGATGTCCCCAAAAGAGCTGTGAATTCAATTTTCTTTTCTTCAGCAACAAAAAAGAAGCATATCTGATTCCAAAATAGCAACACCACAGGCAGTAACTATGCAACCTTATTTCAATGCTAATATCTGGAGGTTATGTGCTGAAATGGGAGCTTGAATTCCCTGTCAGGAGATTAGGCAGACAGAGATGTTAATAGACTCATGAAATGGTAAGGAAATTCTTGTAATACCACAGAAAAACCTGATCACTACCAGCTGAGAATACTACAGGACTGTTATTGCACATGACCAATTGTTTGTTGTTTTTTTGTTGTAAAGAAAAATATATGTCCATCTCTTGTTCTTTCATTTATTCTGTCCTTTCTGTCTTTCTCACTCACTCTTTCAATACTCCTTGTTCTATCTAAGGTGTACTTCAAGCGTGATGGGGAGTTGATAGAAGTGATCTCCTACACTCACCCCTCTGCCACCGAGGAGGGAGGCGGCTCAGCAGGGGTGAGAGGAGCCAGGCCGCTTATCAGCAGGGACCTGGATGACACTAAGCTGCAGAGGTCCCTCTCCCTCTTAGACCCCGAGGGGCGATCAGCCCGTCTGTACACAGAGAGCCCCCAGCGCGTTCACACTCAGGGCCAGCAGGCGCATGAGCCCAGCCCTGCAACAGAAGTCATCCCGGAGACGGTGGTGAGCCGAGAATTCCCCCGCTGGGTGCAGAGCACAGACCCTCTGTACTACTTCAGCCACACTCACATCCCCCAGAGTGATGGCTCTGTGCTGGTGCAGGCCCGACTCACCTGGACCCTCAACCCTCAGCTGGACAACGACGCCCTGTTCAGCTGCGAGGTCAAGCACCCAGCATTGTCCATGCCCATGCAGACAGAGATCACTCTGGGTGAGTTGGACGTAGTTGAACACCTTGTTTTTTAACACTCTCCTCGCATCTCCACTTCTCTTTTCTCATCTGTTCTCCACCCTCCCAAACACAAACACACACCACCCTTTTCTTATTTCTTCTCCCTTCTAATCTCCTGCTGTCTCCTTGCATCCCCTTGCTTCACTTGGGAACTGACTGGGCCCCCTTATGTCTCCCTTGCAAATGTACTCAGAACAACACTGATTTTCATTTGATGCTGCTTAATTATGTTACAGCCGAGCAGATTGCAAGTTTTGTGGCGAATGCAAAACTCAAAGTGACTGACAGGGTAATTCATCGAGCTGTCTGTTGCTAGATTGAGTTAACTCACTGCCGTTATTGAAAAAGTCAACCTGAATTAGAGAAGTCAATTGAGAATTTAGACACACTGACCAATGTTATATCATTGGAAAGACGGACTTAGTGATGCTCCCCTTATTCTAACTCCAATGAGCACCTCCCTTAAGCTCTTCACTCTTACGGCTCAGTGTTTGATACAGAAGATGGCCTCTAACTTTCATCACATTTCTTTCAAGGAGAAAAACACAGTGGCAGTGGGATTATTTGTTTGCTGAACTGTTGAGTATCAAAGGAGAAGAAAGACGTGATGCAGATATTGAATTCAGAATCAAGGAGTGTTACTTAATGCTGTCATAGTAAGTGATCCAAGAGACACAATCTTTCTTTTTTTTTTTTGAATCTGAAACAAAAATGGCTTCCAGCATATCTCATTAACACTTCAAAGACACTATGTTGGCATGGTCCTCCTGGAGACAAACTGTGCAGAGCTGACATGATAAACACAGACATTACCTTCCATGAGATGCTGGTAATGGTTGAAGGCAGAGGGAGACACAGAATGAAGAGACTGCGGCTGGTACAAGATTGCTTGCTGCGCTGTCTCATTCTCAGTATCTCAGACCGCTATCTTTCATCTCACTTCATCTCATCCTCTTCCTACACTGGTGAGCATCCGTGGTCATGCTGAGCCGATGAATATGGAAGGACTCATCTCCATTAAGATGTGGAAAGCCTTTCATAATGTTGGAGTCAATCTTAAAGAAACAACAAGGAAGAAAAAAAAACCTTCAGCAAACACTTTTAAGAGACTGACTCACCATGAATTGGGACCCACTGTTAAAAAAGAGGTATGTCTGTGCAGACCTGTGATACATAACAGGTCTATTCTACAATGCAATAAATTCATTTCAGACAAAAAAAGATCAATACTACAAGTTAAAGTTATCTCCTGCTGCCATGTGGGAACGCCAAAGTGTGAAGTTGCTTAGTGCAGCTTTAATCTGTAATTGTATTTTTTTCCCTTTCACCATTATTGCCCATGAAAAGTCTAAACCCACCAATGTATTTGTCACAGTCAGAAGCTACTACTGTCCATTCTACTGCAGGTTTGCCCTACTTCCAGGAAGTCATAGGCTCCTGTTGTTTTCAAATACATAAAACAGCTTGCAGAGACATACTGCTGTCTAGCCCTGATCCAGCCCTGGGAGTCTTTCATCGTATGGGTTTTTCACTTCTCCAAAGGGTCCAATTCTGCTGCATTCTGCTCCATCTCCTGTTCACAAAGAAACTTTTAGACTTTGTTAAAGACATGTATACCCCAAATTACCAATGTAATGAAATCAAAGATGACACGTGTCAAATTCTTCGCCGTTACTCTGCTTCTGAGCAATATGCTCACTGCTGCCACCCGTGGTTTTTGATGTCAGTATTCTGATGCAGTTTGGACAAATATATGATGATATATGAATCAACCCTACATTTGGAAAAACCTTTCTGAAAGTCCTTGGGCCGGTGATAAAACATATTGTCTGTCATATCCCTAGGCTATTAGAAAAGCAATTGCAGTCTACTTTTCGATCACCAGTGGCAGCAGCGGACATTCTGTCAGAATGGAACTACTTCTGATACAATAAACCGCAATGATTATGGTTTTATAAAGTCTTGGTAGGTAGGGCAAACCTGCAATGTTATCCTTTAAGGCTGCACTAGGCAACTGCACACTTTAGCGATCAAACTGCTTGAATTTTTGGAAAGTTTGAGGGTTTCGTTATCTGAAAATGAGGAAAGTGATGTCAGTAAACTGCACACTCTTTGGACCTGAATTTCTTCTTGAAATGATCTGCATGTGGGAGGTTATCATATGGCTAAAAGTGTATAAATTAACATTATGAAATACAATTTCCCATCAAATAAGTCCAATATCAGATAATAATCACAAATAAATTTAAAACCTGGCCATCTCCTCTGGCACTGTTTGTTTTGGGGTCTGTGCTTGCCAACTGTGCTGCTCATGTGACTGCACTGAATTCTGTTGTGCTGGGGTGTGATGCTGCTGAATATTTTGCGTTAGCACGTTGATGAGGCCTTGTGCGGCAGCAATAACATTGGCCTCAAACTCCTAGAGAAAAAAAGACATCACAAGGTTGGAGACTTAGCTACCTTCAACAGGTTAGCTAGCTAACACGTATTAGCTAATGTTAGCGCTTGTTCCAGCGGACTTCTGCCAAACCAGCTTAACGTCAGATAAAAGTTAACTTTAACCAGCTCGCTTCTATGCGAAAAAACAACGGCAGAGAGAAACAGACTTACCTGCGGTTTGGGAGTTCCAGGTGAACTTGACGAAGCCATTGCAGGAGCTTTGGAGCGGACGCTCTCTCCTTAGGATGCAGATTATAAACCACGCTGAAATAATTTTTAATGCCTGTGTTTCAATGCCAATATTTCCTTTTTCAGTTCAGGTTTTGTTTTCAATGACAATTTTTTTTTCGATGCCAAAATTTAAAGTCACTGTTCTAGCTCCACAATGTTCTCATTTTGGAACAAAGCCCTTCAAACTGCAATAACTGTCACTGACTAATTTCACATCCCAAGTAGATGGAAATACCGTACATCACATGCAAGACTGAGACAGTATTTGTTGATGATATAATGGCATGAGCTGTCTTTTCTAGACAAAGTGTTGCAGTAAGGATTTATCAGCTCTTTGCTTCTTTCACATGTTGACGCTAAAACACATGACACACCCAGAGGGGAACGGGCCCTGCGAAACTCTTGCTAAATGTCAGAGGCTTTAATATTTTGACAAGGCTTTTTCTCCGCTGCGTTTGAAGTCATTAATTTATCACTAGCTTTGTTCTTTAAAGAGATGGAAAGAGCATCTCTAGACATTCTTTTTTTCCCCACCACCCAGAGAACAGAAAATGTGCATTTGTTGATACTAATTGGATCACACTTGAAATTCAAAGCATTCACAGACTTGCTTGAGGCTTGATCCATCTTGGACTGGCAGGCTATGAAAAGTAATGGTATTGTGATGCAGGTCAGAGGTTATGTGCTACGGAGAGAGTCCTTCATTTGTTTTGGCTCGTATCACACAGAAAAACACTTCACAAATCTTCAGAGCAATCGAGCATGGTTTAACTCTAATCTGATGTGACTGCATAAAACAGCTTAACTAAGGATTTCCATCGCTCTGATACCTCAGCCATTTAGATTATGCAGCTATAACTGGCTAATTGCACTTGGGATCTGTCTTACTGTATATGCGCACGCTCTCCCGCTTCTCTCAGGTGTGTTTGGTCAGGAAATGAAAAGGAGGTCTTTGCAGTGCCCATAAGTAATAAATCTTTCAGAGATTTAATATTGCCACATGAGAGGGAGCGACAGTCTGACAACCGACCAATGTTGTATTACACTTCATGAATATGCATGCGTGGCTCCGTGCTTGCCGTACAAATGGATTTGGGCTGGCGCCGGGCCCTGGGAGCGACTCGGAAAGTGCTACACCCCTATGAGATCCAAGCCCGGGCTATTCTCTGCATCCGGATTGTAATTCATGAACACAGCGCATCTTAATAATTAAAACCACTTCTTTGCCCTGGATTTCCATGGGCTGAGGTGTTTATTATTCAGCAGCATCAGATCAGTGGTGGAATTCTCATTTCATACGCTGTACAGCAGTGAGAAAAGATCCAGGCTTCCTCACATCTACCGATTTCTTCGCCAGACCGTGATAACCAAAGAGCAGATGCTCAGTTTCAGGAAGCCGTCTGTGCAAGATGTGTGTGTGTGTGTGTTTGTGGGGGGGGGGCATGTGTCTGTGCGCATGTGTCTGTGCGCATGTGTCTGTGTGTGCCCGTATGAATGTATTTTTGCTGTGTGTGTCTGTGTTGTGTGTTTCCATGTTCACCTGTGGCTCAATTCCACATTCATCACTCTCTCTCATCTCCCTGCTATGGGTAGCGTAGTCTAGCCTCTGGGTTGAATCTATGAAAAACATTAGACAGTGCTGAATTCACCGTGATACAATGATCCAGCAGCCACATTTACATTCGGTTGCGTGCCTCTCCAATTTTTTTCATTTTCTACGAAACCAGTCACCCAGCTAATGCGGCAGGTTCCCTTCGTCTGTGTAAGATGTATTTGCAGCCATGCAAGTCTGTTATGTAGTTGGGCAGCCCTGCTGGTGTCTTGGCTCGGTATTAAAGCACACCTGATGCAGGGTACGCAGTTGTTTTTCTGGAGGGCAGGTTTGTTCTATGATTACAGTTCCTTGTTGTAAATTGGAGAGGTTGGGTCTTAGGTGACAGCCTTATGGAACCATGGCTCATTTTCCCTGTGAGGCCATCACCCTCAGAGAGTGCTGCGTTATGTCCGTCACATTGCATGCTGTCCTAATCAAAGGTGGTGACGTAGGACGCCAACTGTCGCTGTTGGAGCCAATCCCAGAAATCAGTCATCATCTTGCCCGGCCATATGCCTTGCAAGCTCTGTGTGACGCCATGACACCAATATTCAAAAATACCGTTCCATTAGTGTGTGGGAGGTGGAAGGATCGCACTTTGCACCGTCTAAGCCAAAAGTAGCCTGTGAAATGCCATCCATCCTCAGCATGGAATGAAGAACACTAAGCCATGTCAAACTGCTCACATTATGGCTTTGGTTAGTTTGCCAATATAAATATTCCAGTATTTTCCTGTTATCAACTCAAAAAATTCTTTTTATTATTATCTCAAGCCAGTGTCTCTTCTCAGAACTATGCACTACTTTGGACTATGATACACTACAATACACTGATTGAGTAACAAATGAGAGGGTTTTCGGAATCAATTCCTGCAGAATAGCAAGTTGTCTGCTGTCTTTGTGTTGACCAGCTGAAATCACGTCAGTACTCAGTTGTCAACTCTGTCTTCCCAATCCTTCACTTGTCTTGCATCCCTCTAGCAACTCCATGTAATGCAACACACCAACCTGAATACAACAGTGTGGATGCACTGAGAAAAATATGGAGTTTTGTCTGTTTTCTGAAGGCCTCCTACACCTGATATATGTGAGCAATGCACATCTTCAATCCCCTTTACAAATGTGACAAGAGAACTCCTTATCCATTAAGATGATGCAGGCTTGGAGTCAGTGGCTGCCTAAGAAAAGGCAGCGCTTCATTAGCCACAGTGGACAGTGTGTGGCTTGATTAATAGCTAAAAACTGAGGTCATTTATCTGTTTATTTATTTATCCTTTAGTTTAACTCATCAATGAAAACAAGCATGCAGTGATTTATATTGAGAGTTTGAACTGAATTAATTGGAAAACTCCTGAGGTGAACTTGTACAGGAATTATTGATAGGATGCCCTTAGCTTAAGTCTCCTAGCGTGTGCTGCTTAGTCCATTGTCTAACATATGGAATCACTCAGCATGTGATGCAGTTATCTTTAGGGGAGTTGTTAATCAACTCAAACAACGCAGAACCGGCTCATGTAGGCCCGGTTTAACCTCCCGCGCTCCCAGGAATTCATGGGACCTCAACAGTATTACTCTTCCATGATATTCTACCGTATATTGTACAGTTTACCTTTTTATAACATTATGCAAATCACTCAATTTATCTTTGTGCCACATACACAGGACAATCACTGACCCCTTACAATTGCAGAATATTAGAATCTCCCCCCTCCCTCTCCCACCTGAACCTCTTTGTTTTAGAGAGTCCAAATGAAAGCCATCTGGGGGCTGCTGTCCACACCAAGACAAGGGAATTAGCTCCCTGAGTGTTCCTTATCTCACTGCCTCCACACTCCACCCGGTGCACTCCCATTCTCCTCTAGTAATGAGTATCTACCCAATTTAGTTCCTTTTCTCTCCAAGGGGGAATAAATCCAGCACAGTCCTTTGGTTGAAAGAACCTGCAGGTCCCTCGCCTCTCGACCCATGACTGTAATTGACAGGAAATTGTATTTGTCTCTCCCCTCGTGACAAAACAGGTGTCTAGCAGGATTTGCTCTCTGTGGTCAGTAGGATGACAGTTTCTTCCTCTCTTTGTTTCTTTTCTGTTTTCAGCGGCTCCCAAGGGCCCTAAACTCTCGATGTCCCCCAGTAGGGCAAAGGTAGGGGACACGGTGCGCATCACTGTGCAAGGATTCCAGGTAGGATCTCCTGGGGTAAGTGCATGGGGTTTTATGAAACCAGATGGCCAAGTTCAGTCTGGGATAGGAGGAGACTGCCACACTGCCTCCCATGCAATTATGTACTGTATGTCTAGTTTCCTGCTATGGTGACCATTCTTACTGGGCAAGGAATATACTACTGACATCTAACTGTTGAATGAAATTACATCCTTACTTTTTAAGCAGGCACATTGAACATTTTGGTGAAGCATACAGATTGTAAAATACAGAAAAGGAAAATAGTT
Source organism: Monocentris japonica (assembly GCA_900323365.1). Lineage (NCBI taxonomy): Eukaryota > Metazoa > Chordata > Actinopteri > Trachichthyiformes > Monocentridae > Monocentris > Monocentris japonica. The sequence continues at coordinate 16,810 of OOFE01048709.1, forward strand.
TAGGTTCTTCTAGGATGTTTCCTATTTGTACTATGCAAAGCCTCAGGGTATGAAACTCCTTAAATGCCAAATGGATAACCTAAAACAAATCTATTTGTTTATAAATAACTGAAGTCTCTGTTGTCCTTTTGGTTTATTATTGCCCATGTCTATCATTCTAAGCCAATAGGCATGCATGCCATGCTAGAAGATATCATTTTCTATGTGTAGAATTCTTGCCACATAATCCCAGAGAGGAAGTGGATGGGGAAAGAAAAGAGATAGTCTTTGTCATCCCCTGCCAAAAAAGACCATGTCCCTAGCGTGAATGGCCTGTGGATGATCTCGATCTCTGTGACAGGAATGACACATTGAAGCCAGTCAGGTGGAGAGGATGGGGCTAATCCTGATAGGACATGCTAATGGACCACAGCACAAATCGCCTTTGTTGCTTCTCAGTCACTGCTTCAGGAATCTCTGGCAATGATAAGGGGGATGTGTTATGTGATTTTATTCCCATTTCTGCGATCCATTTCAACGTAAAATTAATGCACTGTGCCTTTTTTGGTTTAGTGCACCAGACTATAGACTGCACAGATGTATATGTGTATATTTCTGCCCACTGACTTCAGGATTATTTGAGGTTTTTCATTGACTAGTGTTTAGAATGGTTATTATAAACAGCCTTGACTGTGGCATACAGCCAATCAGGCCCTTCAGCAGGAGCTGGCATCAGTGCATGGAGATTGATCATAAAGCAAATCTCCCCTATCCTTCACTGGACCAAGGCTCTGGGGTTTCACTAATAGATAAGATAGTGTGTTAAGACATAATTTTGCTTTCTCATAGTACGATAAAAAAGATACCAGTATCCCCTCCGGTTTATTGTTTGAATTTATTATAGATGATCATCCTACAGTGTGCACTCCTTTGTTTGGTCCTCACATGCATATGAGATCAAATAAGCCACTGATAGGTTCATTGGCAACGATCTTTTTAATTTGGCCTCTGATAGGCCGTTGGGGATATGTGACAGGAAGGTCTCACTTGGACCTTTCAGTGTTTTTTATCTTCATATGACCTTTTGCAAGGAGCCTGTCTCAATCTACCAGCTCATTTCACTACTGCCATGTGAATTCAGAGCTTGGAGAACTCCTATTAACACATTTATTATAAAAGGTTGGACAATTCACACCAGCCTAGTCACAAGAATGGCCCACCAGTGCATCAAGGAAGGCTTTCATTCTATTAAACGCTTTCAGCAGCTCACACAGAGCCGTAAGGACATTTTTCCACCAAGCATGGCTGGAGTGGTTTATTCAAACATTGGATCGTTTACTCCTTTCCATTGGTTGGAACTCGGTGCGCACCAGATCACCTGATACAGGAAACACATGACAAAATGAACCAAGGGCAAGCCACAGTCTAACTAGTATGCTTAGCTAAAGTTACAGGGACTGGAATCAGATTTGTTTTGATACAAAATCTCTAACCTCACAGAACGACCAAAACATTTACTTGTAAGTCCATGTGACTCGTTTTCAAGACCTGTTTTGCTTGTAATTGGGGAGTGTGAACCTAAACGAAGCAAGTACAACAAAGTAACTGTAGGTGTAATCACACCCCAAGACTCAAGGTCCTCCATATTCTTCCCAAAGAGACAAGAGGTCATATTATTGATGTGTTAAAGAAAACTGAAGCAACTATTACTAAACTTTCACTTTGGACCTTCAGTCTGTTGAATTACAGTTTTCTTTAGGAATAGATAAGTCGTTCTGTCTTGGCACAGTGTGATCTATGACCCATTATTCTTTTATCATGTGTCAAATGTTCCTGATGTCCTGATGACGTGCCCTTTCCTTTGAAAAATGACTGAAGGCCATAATACTCTTTTTGCACTGAAATCCCTCTCTGATGACATGCATTCCAGTTGCCTTCACTCAGAGTGTACCAAGCGGCTAGAGTGTGTGTGTGTGTGTGTGTGTGTGTGCATGTGTGTGTGTTGGGGGGTAGGGTTGAGGGGTTGGAAAGAAGGAGCAAAGCCTTATTCCTCAGAGAGAGAGGCATACAAAAGACTTAGCCTCCTATAGCGCCCTCTCATCTGAACATGTCAACCCGCTGATATGAATGAAATACAATCAAGAAATAAATAATAAAAAAAGAATCAAGAAGTACTATATTTTTTTTGATTGGGAATGGGTGGGTTCTCTGGAGGTCTCTGTTGTAAAGTGAAGCGTTGATTATTAATGCATGTTGTTAACTTGCTGTTGCATTAGGGGGAAAATTGGAGCTTGTATTATTCATGTATCCTTTGCTCTTAATCTCTTGGCTGAGACTCACAGACTTTCTCTGCGCCGCCCTCTCACCCCTCCTTTCCTCTACTCTCTCTCTCTCTCTCCATCCCAACTGGGTTCTGGGTGTTGATAGAATGAGGTGTTCCCAGAGCCCCTCTTCACCTGGACGCGGGTAGGGGGCCGTCTGCTGGACGGGAGCGCCGAACGAGAAGGGAGGGAGCTGATTCTGGAGAGAGTGCCAGCCGAGCTCAATGGCTCCATGTATCGCTGCACGGCCCAGAATCCTCTGGGCTCCACGGATACGCACACCCGCCTCATAGTCTTTGGTATGTACACTCAGCAACACGCCATGGCCCCGTTCTAGCGGCTACTACTCAACCAACTAAATTCAGATCACGTTTAGATCTTTTACATTATTTAGCAGTTGCTGAATATCAAACATTTTTTGTGACTAGACAACTTGACTCTACAAGAATTATCTGGAACACTTTTACACAGTTAAATGTCACAGAGAATTATATAACTCTACAAAATTCATTTAACATATCCTACAATATCTTTGAAAAATACTTAAGAGATTTATGTGACCGCTTTTAGGTATGAATTATTAATGCAACTAAGTGTATGATTAATAAGAGATTGTATCACTAATTGGCTCAACAACACATTCTTTTAAGGTCGCAGTATGAGAGTATATAATAACTGTGTTCTGTGGCAAGGGATTTAGCGACTATCCCACCATGTGTTGTAGTACTTCTACTCACTTAAACTCCAGCATCCAACAGTCACATCAAAGGCCCATGATGAAATAAAATGATCTTTGTTGTTGACAGTGTTAGAAAAGCGCTTTGTTCACTGGCCGACCCAAGGTATGGTGCTCATCTGAACCTGGAAGTCATTCGTTTACTGTTGTTGATATGGGAGTTAGATTGCTTACTGACTCTATTGCATTTGTGTGTCCTGCTGCTCTGGATCTGTTTACTCTGGACACTGTTGGAAGACCTGGGAGCTTCAGAGGATCAGAGGACTCTGTCAATCAAGAGAGCACTGTTTTAATCAAATCACTTCTACTGTAGCTTAAGGGTGTCCCCTTAAGGGATACTTGTATTATAAAGAAGTGAAGTCCAGTAATATCAAGTTGAGAAGTCAAGTATAAATATAAACCCACCAGGCTTCATTTTATTGCAGGCCAGGTCAAATTTACAGGGTTAAGATTTAGGTGAAGTTAGTGGCATGCACACACACACATGCACATATGCATGCACATTTAGCCTTGGATTATCAACTCAAGGTAAATCAGGTCAACCATTTTCATTTTTCATCTTCTCGGAAGCTAAGAGCTGTGTGTCCATCATTTAAAAAAACCTACTCTCCTGAAAACCTCTGAACAAGGTTTAAAATATGTCACAAATGTACAAATTACTGGGCGGGCCCAATCATTTCCCCGCTTGAGGGGGAAACTGGCACTTTAGGGAGGCGTTACCTTGGGAGGCATTTTGCCAGGAAGAGTGCTAATGTCTGTTTAACACCCTGATGCACCCTCAGGTGTCATCGGCTACGTGCCTAGTGTGGCCCATCTGTCTGTCTGCTCCTTGTAGATGGCTTCCACTCACGCTTAGGGGAAGTAAATGATGATTAAGTGACCTTGGCACCATCGCCGTGGCCTTGAGATGAGACATTCCTACCTCTCCCCGGGGTGAGGAGAAATATATTCAGGAGGTCTGCTCACTTGGCAAAGTGTTCAGTATACATCATCAGGAATAATAGAGTATAATGACGGCGTGGTATAGAGACTCTCCACCGGCGGAGAACAGTCCTTGTGTACATCTTTGGCCATCTTCAGTAATTATACCCTCTGATATTACTGCAAAATGAGTCAGCACTGAGGACTGACACGCACGTGCACACACGCATGCACACACACACACACACACACACACACCTTTGATGTGACACAGAGGAGATGCTACGCTAACGTGGACGCTATTAGATCAGAAAGGCTTCATACTGTATATATGGCATCCACCTGGTTGCATGTGAAAAGTCTGCAGTCCAAAAATAGCCTGCAAAATTGAACATAGGGTTGTTGCTAATACTCTGCAAGCCCTTGTGCTCCTTCAGTTGCAATTACTTTATCCCACTGAGAACTTGGAAACACATTGTCAGAGCATATTGTGCAGGGCGAACATTGGCAGCACTTATTAGAGATGGAGCTAGTTTCTCCAAACTCTCTAAACGTTCTCACACCTCCTTCTTGCTACCATTGTAGCTCCTTGGTCTCTGCGCTGCTGCTGTTGCTGCTGAAAGTGTCCTGGCAGTTCTAGTGGAGTGCACTGTGTTCCCAGTTCCATTAATAGTCCCAGTCCTCCTCGCTAGGAACTTGTCATTTAGTATATGCATTAGGAATTTAGGAGTTCAGCTTCATTAGGAAGCCACAACCTATGTCAGAGATCACTACTTTCTCATTTTCTTATTCTCAGTCTCCCTCTGTAGCTCTGTCTCCTTCTCTCTTTCTCTCTCTTTTTTCTCTCATCTGACTCATTCACTCATTTACTCACAAAGTCACTCAGTCTCTCTCTCTCACTCTCTGTTTCTTTGTGCCCATCTGACTGTTTATCTTTTCTCTTTGTTCCCAACAGAAAATCCGAGCATGATGAAAAATGCACAGAATCAGAACAGTAAGTATTGTAGCATTGGAAACGACTAGCTTTGACTGTGCATGTTTCCACTGTAATGCATCTCATAATAATAGCATTCCTGCTGTATCACTTGATCATTATGTTTCCGGAGACAGTTCAGACGCTGAGTGTGATATGAGAACAGAATATGACAATGCAGTCAGGAAATGTGTGCAGAAAACTGGCATTGATCAGAGAAGAGTGTGCAATGGGAGTGTGGGCTCAATATTCAAAGTATTGACAGGTGGATGTATTTCACTCTGCCCTGAATGCAATGCGCCTAAATAGACTATGAGAGTGATTCAGTCAGGATTCTTCTTTGCCGATGTTCAGCAGAGGTGCAACAAGCCTCTTTCAATGATTAACTGCTCCTGTCACTTTTGGTGGTGAGTGAGATTATTGTTGTTTCATATTTGCAGTGGTGGCTCATTTGCGGCTTTGCAGATTATCATATGTAAAGATGAGGGACTGTCAGAGAAGCCACAGAGGGATGTGACAACCACCTTTCTCTCCACCACATCTTTTCTGCCTCTCTTTCCCTCTCTCTTTCTCTCTGTTTTGCTCTCTCTCCATATATCTTCCTCTTGCTTTCTATTTCTCTCTGTCACACTCACTTTCTATCTGCTAGTTCCTTCCTTACTCTTTCCCTCTATCTTCCTTTC
>OOFE01048722.1:0-15618 GCA_900323365.1 Monocentris japonica
GCTCAGAAAGCAAATCTCAACACACACACACACACACACACACACACACACTCACGCACACACACGCACACACACACACACACACACACACACACACACAGACATACAGTACTTGCAATTGCACATATTTATGTATTTTCATATTTTTCAGATGCTTGATTTATATTTTATATTTGATACCTATTGTAAATAGCGTGCTTCGTTTTTTACTGTAAATATTGTTTTTGCTACTGTTGTTTTTTTGCACAATCCCGTGAGCATTGCCACTTTTCATTTCACTGCACATCCTGTATGCGTATGTGACCAATAAAGTTCTTGACTCTTGACTCTTAACCCCTCACATACTGTATATGGTAATTTCACCCTGATTATATACATTTAGCATTATGTAGCATTAAGTAAGCAGACTGACCTTTTAGTAATAAAAATGTATTTTAAAAATGAAATATCCATAACTCAATATAGCTGATGTAGACACAGTATATCTTTGGAACTATTTTGGGTGAGAGTGATTTTTGGCTGTACAGTCTCCGATCACCCACCACCTTCACTTTCTATGGAAACAGGGAAGTAGTCCCTGCTAGTTCAATACACTACTTTATTTTCTATTGTATTTCCTGTAATCTCAATCTACACAAAATGTACCCACATACCCAACTTGGTGTATTCCTGTAATATACAGATTTCCTCTTTTTCTCACAGAACTTCTGACCAATAACGTCAATGTAGCTATCACCTGTGCCAAACGTGTGGTTCGGGACCCCAATGGCATCAGGGCATGGTAAGGACCAAATATGATTTTTTCTCACTAATAAGGCCTTGTAAGCTTTCATTTTTGCAGAATACAATAAATTAGATTGAACATAAATAAATTAGATACAATAAATTAGATTAAATTTTGTTATGTACCTCTACATATTCTGAAATAAGCCGCAGTGTTGTGTTTATGTTGATTACAGGGTGGCTTGGCGGGATAATTGTCAGAACCGTGACCTGAGCGCCTATGTGGCAGGATGTGGGATTTAAGACTAAACAAGTTGTCATAATAAAATTACTGGCATCTTGAACCAGAGTATCAAGTTCATTCAGATCTTCAATGAATGGTACATCTCTCACACTGAAATAAAGACATTCTACCAGCAGACCCTCGTCAAGATTTGATTGCACTGTTTATTATTTGGCCAACACAATCAGGCACTACTTTCTGCTTTAAAGTAAGTAAAAGTAGCATCAATAGCAGTACATATATCAAAAAGCATAAAACAAATTGAGGGCAAACATTTATGTACTAAAAATTACATACTACATTTTCTGTTACATACAGTAGTGGAAAAAGCACACAGAGAATCTAACATACAAGTAGTACAAAGGCATAAAAATGGCAATATTTCACATCAAATCCTGAAGTTTCTCCAAACACTTGGGAGAAAATGTCCAACACAGCATATATTAAATAAATAAATAAATAAATAAAGGCCCTTTGAAATAACATTCAATAGACCAACATTACTACAAATAAAAGCACACACAGGCATTAGTAGAATAAGCCAGTGTATTCAATATCAGAAGCATACACATCAACATATTTAGTGTTTTGATAGCTCTGGGCCCATATTTTTCAAGCGTCTCAGAGTAGGATGATGGCCCCAACAAAGCAACAATTCTCAGAGGGCCACAAGTTTGGGCCTATTTTTAGGCATAGGAGTAACACCATGTTATCAAGCTTCTTAACATGGAAAAAAGGTTGCATCTCCTCCAGTATTTGAGAGCTATCCTAAGACTTCTAGGAGAGGAGGGATGTGTTGGGAACGATTGACAAGCTTCTTAAAAGATATTGTTTGAATAAAAATCGAATATCTTTTGTGACTGACCTTGTGTGGGATGCAAGTACAAGTAGAAATCCTACTCCTTGCTGAAAGTGTAGGAAGCTTCATAACTACCCACCATTTCCAACTGGGACCATTTTTAGTCCTAGTCAAACTTTCAGTGCCATTCCTAGGAGTGATACTGAGACAATTGATAAATACAGGCCCTGACTTCATGACCACTCTGCACCACAAGCACTCTGTGGACAGCTTAAATATGAATTCGCCCTGTGCTGGACTGCCATGCATGTATGTATCCCCAACCATGAGGAACTTAAGTCTCAAATAGTACTGCCTTCACTGGATAATTGCCATAAAAAACATCAAATGCAAACAACATGCAATTCTACTACTCAAAAATGTTGACATAGATGGACCAAAACCCAAGCATGGACAGCAGATGCTAGTGTCAAGAAGCATTTTGGCTCACATTCTTGTCTCTTCTGGTGGTCGACTCATGTAATCCTGAATGGCCTGATGCAAAGGCAGCCACTTGCTTATTGATGCTTTGATCGTTACGATCCATCTACAAAAAAAAGAACATCAGCAAAATCTTTAACATGCCAACATTTGTTTTGTTTGAATTTCTGAATCTATTGCTCTATTTTTTCCCTCAGTCATCAGTGGTGCATCAGCTCCTCACCGTTTATTTTCATTAGGATTTTCAGCACAGAGATAGAATGTTTTGAACTCATCAGATGGAGGTTTCAGCTCAATAGTGGATTTCTTGGATCCCAAGGTCTGCTCTCTCACTGTGTACCCATGAAGGTAGATCCCGCCTGTAGGCAGATGATTGTGTACTGATCAGTAACTCTAGTTACTTGGAACTCTAGTTACTGATCAGTAATTCTAGTTACTTGTACAGAGTAATTGCATGTTTGTCACTAATCTCCATAGCCATAGCTGACATCATCATGGAGTTTGGAAAATTGGCTGGGCACAAATAATGCCTAAATATATGAAAACCGGACAAGAAAAAGACCTGAAAAAAGTTGTTTGTGGTGTGGCTGTCCATTCACTAATGTAAGGTAGATTTGTTTCCAAATGTAGATTACTGTGACACAGTAAACTGTCTTGTCTTTAGCCCTAGTCTCTACAACCTCTCTACACTCTTGAGTTGTAGCTTGAGAAGAGTCAGCTCAGTTAACCTGAACAAACTATTAGCTAGCTAACTAGCCAGTAGGATAATTTAGCAATACCACTAATGACAAAATCAACATGTGACTACTAGCCACTAATGCTAGCTTCTACTAGATATATTAACTAGAGTATCAGATATGTTATAACAACAAGAATGTGACAGTTAGCTGACCAGATACTAAGGTTAGCTAGCTAACAAACTGACATTAACACAAAATCAGTTCATCAGTTGTGAAATGATCAAAAACAGCATAGAAAAGCCAAACATTTAACACGATGAGCTGTTCACAAACACTTTTGTTAAGAGCTTAGGACCTCCAATATTACTATTATTACCACATGTTGCAACTCAACTCAAGCTAAAATATGAACCCATACCCAGTGCATGAGTTGAGCGGATGCCATTGTAGAAGTAGAGACAGCCATCTTTCAGAATGCAGTAGTGCTGCACCCACATGTCCTTGTTTTTATCTATCTGATGAAGCAATCCCAGACACTCAGGATTCTTCACAGCCAGCGGGGGCAGACTGGAGTTGTGTCTAGTCACATCCACCCACACGTGGTTCTGAGACATGAGAATTAATTGAAGAGATTAGTGTTACCACCTCAGGGCTAAATATAGAGGTGGCTAGTCTGGACAACAGCCTGGCACATTCATGCAAATCCACCAGTGTGCTCTGTGACGCCCTCCCACCGGTTTGCTGAACTGCCGTGTGGGCACCTGGGTGTAGTGCCAGAATTTAATGTTGTTTGTTCTAACAGCTGTAATTGATGAATGTTTATGGCGCTTGATGGCAATTAAGTTTTGGGTGTTAAAAGGGGCAAATTGTTGGTACATTGAGGGTGCTTGTCAAAGGTTGAGCGGGGAGTAATTGAGCGTCCCGTTGCGTTTATGGAATCAACTTGAGTTGCCAAGGTTTGGTCCTTCTGCATGATCTGCATGCTTGCAGTTCAAGCAGAGCATTTGAGGTTGGTAGGTGAGGGTAAAATTGACGCTTCCTTCACCATTTGGTTCTTCTGCTACTGATAAAAACAACCTGACTCAAAACTTACGATTGGTTCCAAAGTTTAATGAATGTGATCCTGATGTATTTCTCACTTTGTTTGAACGTTTGGCTGCTTCTAGATCCTGGTCTAATTCTGACCAGATTATAATGTTGAATGGCGAGCCCAAGAAGCGCTTTCGGCCTTAAGTGCTAATGTTGAGACCTAAATTGAGGTTAAACAGGCTGTGTCAAAAGCTTATGAACCGGTTCCTCCGCTATTCCAGTGGTGGAAGCCACTGGAATAGCCCCTCCCCCTGGTTTGCTGAACTGCTATGTTGGAAGGTTGTTGGCGCCGAAGGAGCCTATTTGCAGTGGCCACATCTCATACAAGGCATTCAAGTTGTTTACCTACAACTGCATCCAATTAATGAGTCAACTTGATAATTTATGCCTAACATCAAAATCTGACACATTAAGAGGTACATGTTACCTGTATAATGGGATGAATAGCCGTCTGCATAGCCTCCAGCCACCTGAAAACGCAAACTCACAGCTTAAGGGGTTTATTGTCACACAGCATTGTACACTATGGCAGCAGAAGGTATGAAATTGATACTCAATTTAATTTAAATACACGTTGAACTTGGAAACTGGGAATCAAATAAAAGTAAGCTTGATCAAAAGTGACAAATCTTGGCACCATCACATAGAGCACTGGCTTATGAGGTTTTTCATAACAATACTGTACCTTTTCATCTCCTGGTTGGAAGTGGCACAGAGGAAATACACTCTGTTAGCAGACTGAGGGCAGCACTTAAAAACAAATGGTTTTCCCAGTGTAACATCTGGTCCAACCTCGGCTCCTTCCAGCTTCACTGCTGAGAGAGCACGCCTCCTCCCTTCATCCTGTAATGAATATAATAGAAACTGTAAAGGACAGCTTTCGCTGAACCTTAGTTGATTAATTTCTGTATGGACTGTTGCCTTGAAAGAAAGCCTTTATGCTGATGATTCCCTGCTTACCCGCTTGTGTCGGTAGTAGTAAAGGCAGCAGTCATGTGTCAGTACAAACCACCTTTTCCTCCAGCCTTTAATCAGTCCAGACTGGGTGCGCTTGTGAAGATAACCCCGACATGCTGGTCTGGGGGTGTTAGGACCACGGGCAATGTCTGACCCAATGGTCAAGGTCAAAACATCTGGGCCTACAGAATAAACATAATTTTAATAAACAATGACATTGATATCATGTAGTTCCATCTAGTACTCAAACATCCAAATCCAAATCTAATGTTAGAAAGGTAATGACATATGTTACTCATAGATGTTTCCTATCACACATCTCTCATCTACTGTATTCTCTATTTGTACTGCATAAGCCTCTACCTACCTACTTTTACATTGTGTATGTCTTCATGCGCACGAATACTCCCTATTACTGGGAGTAATCAGCTTAAGGCAATATTTGATTAAAGCATTTACAGGCTCAAAGTAACATGATTTCTTTAATAACTTGGTTTACATGGATTCTTGTAATAATTTATCCAAAGGTCTCAACCTTTTGGACCTTCATCCCTCAAAAAGTGTTGACTTTTGTCCACTGCACCACCCCACGCTGTTTGTTTGTACAAGCAGACCAGTGTCTGGTGACCTTCATGACATCCACAGTTTTAATAAACCAAAAGAAATCTGACTAAAGCATTTACATATCCCAATAAATGGAAAGATTGAGCAGAACTCTAGGTGTGTTAACCATGTTATGTGTACTCTGAATATGACCTTACTGTGATTAAGATAATCAGATAAAGATGTTTACATGACAATGTCTATAATTTAAGTATTGCCTTAATCACGTCAAGATCAAATTATTAGTGTACATGTAAACGTACTCAATGGCAAGTTCTGAATGTTCAGAAATGACATTATTGTACATTATTGCTACTCTACCAAGCCCTGAAACAGCAGCCAGTCACTCTTCATACCTTGTCTAGCCAGATCAGCAGCCTCAGAGTGGGGAACGCTAGTCACATCAGTTCCATTAACAGCCAGGACATAGTCTCCTACCATCAACCCTGCCTCCTCGGCAGCACCATCTGAAACCACAGGATTTAAATTTTAGTTTACAGAGAAGAGTTCCCTCCTATCATTTATACCCATGGACCAAGAAGCATGTGGCAATGATAGTTTTTGATAGGATATGCTCTGTATTCAACATTTGGAAAAGAAGAAAGATTAAGTCAGACAACTCAAAATTTTACTCAGCGGACACTGGAAAAAAGGTGTGGTATTGTGAAGATGGTGATAAAGGGCATTGAAAGGCATGAAAAGGCATTGAAACAGTAAGCCGAAAAAAACAGCTAAGTAGAGGTGTTCCTCTGTTCTATACCTCTTTCTATACCATTGCAGATGCTTTTGAAAAATTTGAGTGGTGGAGGTTGAGGGAAGAAGGGGGTGTGTCTGTTAAACTGGGGGGTGGGGGATACTCTGACACATCCATTTGACAACCTAGTAGTGATTAGCCTACTAGCTAGCTAACATTACACAATGGAGAGTGATAGTAATAAGGGCCCAAAAAGGGCAGATGGAGTTTGGATGGAGATTATTAAGAGCTTCCATAAATATTTTTGGCCTGGCAAATCTTGCCAAACACAAGATTAAATCACAAAATAACGTTATCCAACCCAACCAAAAATGCCAAAATAAACAAAAACAATTCAATGGCAAAATCGACAAATCATAGATTATTCCTCCTGCTTCTCCCCTCCCTTTGTCCACTTTTCACCAAAGTGCCTCCACTTCATTGCCTGGGGGTTAGATTTAGCTTCTTCACCCCTGTTTGAAAAATCGTGAGTTTCAGCCTCAGTCAGACACTCTAAAATGTCCAAGAACTTCACTTTGAGAGTTGTAGTGGATTTTCTTGTGACCAGCAAAGTTTCTCTCTGTTTAGACTGAATCTGCTTGAACAACAAGTGGATGATTGAAACATCTTTGGCCAAGTTCTATAAAGCTTGCATCTCACAGTCATCGTCATTTTGATTACAGCCGCCAGCTGCAGCAGGATCTTGGTTATACGTTGTTGGCCTATTTGGGCTTCTACAAACCTTATTTCAGTAACTGCTACTAAATAAAAAAAAAGTAAGAACAATCATTTTTTATGGAACATCCTCTCACATGACCATTCACACAAAGCCATCACTTTTTTTATTGATTTCGTAAATTGTTCTTTGAAATGCCAGAAAATACTGCTTTCTTTCAGTTATGGACAAGGACTAAGGAACCGTGTGGACATAATAGTGAAGTGATCAGCTGCCTCATAATTTAAGAAAAGATATTAAGGGTAAGTTTCACCCCTATCCTAAACATATCAAGTAGTCTCAAATCCAGATTTCTCAAAGTCTTTCTCATAGTGTGAGTAACTGGATGCCACCAACACAGAAAACGTAAAAATCAGACATGCCTCACATTTCTCAAGCTAGACCTAGGTGAGTCAGCAGGTGAGTAAACTGACTTACTTGTGTCAACTTCAGTGACCACAATGGGTTTAGAAAACTGTATTCGGAAGCCCCACGGATACTCTCCCATTCCTTTGTTGATCTTGACAGTCCTCTCACGAACTGAAAGGCAGATGAATCTTAATTCAATATAGGTATCCAAAGGTATCCAAAGTTATCCAATGATGCTGTCAATTTTGTTTGCACTTAGCCATGAGGTAAAACTATTGTTTTCTCTTGAAAAGCACTAAAACGACAGCTTACTTGAGACAGCTCGAGGTCTGGTACTGCGGTTGGCAGAACTAGCCCCTGAACTGACATCGTCTCCTCGGTAAATCCATGCAGCAGAGTGGAAAGTCTCTGTATAAAAGCCTCGATCTTCAATGTCTCGCATTGTCACATCCATAGAGCGGGTGTCCTCTGATACAACACAAAAAATGACAATGGACAAATTACGGACAAACCATCATAACTTTGTAGCTGGTAGTTTTGTGCTAGAGTGTGGTGCATTTCCTGGTATAAGGGTAACTTCTAATCATTACTAGCCTAATGATTCTAATCATCTCATGATGTATTGAGGGTAGCGCCTTCCAGAATGACAAGGCTGCTCTCAATAAGGAATGAGTGGATACCCAGTGGTTTCGTAATTACATTAACATGACAAGGCCCACTCAGTAACCAGGAGATCTCAGAATCATCATATTAGTGATAAACATTAATCTTTACCCCTAGAAGATGAGAAAACCACAACTACACCTAAAGGTACCCTACATTATTACAGAAGTACTGTTATTGAGAGAAGGTTTTAATTTTGTTAATCTTGACAACTTTATGAATACACAAATCTGACACCTGTCTGATATCATCTTTACCAGAACCAGCAAAATACTGATAGCCCCTTTAAACCACCAAGCCATCATGTTTTTTCCCACTTGTTCCACTGCATTGATTTGGCAAAAATATGAACTATGCAGGTTTTTTAAAAAAAATCTGTGCATGTTCAAAAGAATTGATCTACCTGAAACATTTTTCCAACAGAATTCTGGTTTGTGTAGTCTTGAAGTTTTGGTATCATTCTGTAATAATAGGATCATTCTGTTGCTGATTCAATTTTTTAAAAACCTGGCCTAGAGGTTTTAAAGTTTTTAAGTTATTTATGTCATTAGTGGGGTGAATGTTTATGGTGATTGTGTGGTAGCCTCTTTCATACAAAGTCAGTGTAGCTCTAGATCTACTGCGAGATACCTGATTCCTCTGTAATGTCACTAGTTATTGAACTTCCTCCAGCAGAGCTCCACTGCTTGCTCTCCTTGAAGAGCTTTCGCCTCTTTGCCCAGTGGTCAGAACCACTGCTGTCTGTGTCTTTATGAATTGAAGGTTTCAGATGTTCTTTCATCTCTAAGGAAGCTGTAAAGGATTATGATACACAATCATTACAATTAGATGGGGCTCCATATAAACAATTACGTTCATTGCACCTGAACTTAGTTGTAGGAAAAAGTTAGAAGCAACCTACAGTATTGAAACTTACATTTGGATACACTCTGTTTTTCTGCCTTGTCAGTTTTACAGAGCTGCTCCTTTTTGTGGCTTTCGTTTTCTTGATCAGTTGAGCAATTGACAAGAAATGATACAGTGAGTGCAGATCTTTCTGAATCCTCCATAGACTTTCTTCCTCTTTCTAAATTAGGGTCTTTTGTCTCCTCAATAATCTGTGAGAGAGCAGAGCTGGAGATGCTTGTTCTTGCAGCAAAGGGCCTTCTTGTTGTTGGTTGAACCTCCTCTATAACCTCATTTGTGCTCAGTGAATCAACCTCATCCGTGTCCAATACAGGGGATATGGGGGGTTCGTCCGAAGCAGCATTAAAATGATCCCTTGGGTGATTCTCCATAGAACTGTCTTCTGATGATTTTGAGTCTATTTGTAGGGATCTTTGCTCAGATGCACCAACTGTTATGGTCAAGATTGAGCTGTTTCTATGTTTTGGAAGTACAGAAACTGTACCATCTTGATTTCCTTCTTTGACCTTGGTGCCAAACATGACTCTGTTTTGGAATAATTGTGCAGGATTATTTTCGAGCATATGCTCTTCAGAGCCACTGCAAGATGGAGGGATGACCTGTATAACTAGAGCGCTTTCACTGAGCTCGTCTGCAATGTGATATCCCACCTCACCCATCTCTTCATCAAACCCACTCTCTGCTATTTCACTCTGCTCCGCTTGATCTCTACCATCATAGTCTTCCTGATTCTCCATGTACTTATAATCACTCTCTTCTAAGTCCATCTCATGCTGCCCAAGATCTTCAAAAGGTTGGTGTCTCTGCTCATGGAAATTTCCACTGATCATGACAACATCCACTGGGTTCTCATCAACCTCGGTGGGGTAGAATGGATTGACAGGTTTTTGCATCCCAATATGGCCGTTAGAAATTTCTGAGCAAGGTTTATAACTATCTCTGGTTTGTGAAGAATTATAACATTCTATTCCAAAAGGAGAAAGCCTGTCATCCCCATGGTAAAACCTTCCCAGTCTCTCAGCTTGAAGAGGAAGAGATTGCATGATCAAAGAGGAGATCGTACCTGAGGAGAAAGATTCCCTATAAGGCAGATCCTCCTGCATTGAACCTGGGCCCTCTGACATTGCAGGGAATGTTTGTCGTCTTTTTTTTGGTAATGAGCATGCTTTGTGTTCTACAGTGGCAATGCTATTGTTTCGGATCCAAGTTTTTCTCTCGTGATTGTTGACAAAATCTTTGGTAAAGCTGGACCTGCTAATAGATGATGAGGGTCTCATGAACATGGGCTCAAAGTTGTCAGATTCTGATAATTGATCAAAGCAAGGTGCTAGATTTGCACTTTCATCCTCCAGTGAGAATGGGCAGCCAGATTCTTGATTATACTTTGTGTCAGTGGAACTACAGACACCAATCCTACAGGAAGCTAGGTCCTGTGTAAGGTCCTCTAAAGTGTTATATTTAATGTCCGCAAACTCTTGTGGTGGGGGAATGTCCCAGAATTGATCGCTACTGATGCTTTTGTGACAAGATTGCCTCTTCCCTTGAGGCCAGAAATATGACAGTGGTGGTGGGCTTGATGACTGACTTTCCAAAGTAAAGTTTGCGTCATTATCACAACAACATTGGCAATAGGTTGAATTGTCGCAAATTCTTGATGGAATAACAAATTTTGAATTCTTCTCAGCATCCCTTTGTTCACTTATGTTGCCAAAACAAATTGTGTAGTTTATGGTGTCTTGTTTACTATTTTCATTGATCACATTAAGATTTTGAGATGACTGCTCAGATGGGTCATTGTTTGGTGCCCATGTCCTCTCACATTTGCTCTTGAAACAAGTCTCAGCACCATCTCCCTTTTGGTTCACACAAACAAACGTGGTCTTGATGCTACGGGCATCAAGCTGTAGAATTTCTTGAATTTCAAGCTTCACACATGAGCCAACACAGTTGATTTTCATCACATTAGTTACTGATGTTGTCGAGTTGGTGGGATCTTCAGATGATGGCTCTTGTGACTGCTGAAATATGATCCTTGGGGATGAATCTTTTACATCATCAATAGACACTGATGTTACTATCTTCTTTCCTTTTTCTTTGTCCTCTGGCTTTGTGGTACTAGGATTTGTTTGGTTTTGAAATGAATTCAAATGATCATTTTGTTTGAATTTTTTCTCCTTGCTTGGTACAGCATTATATTTGTCCTCCTCTTCCGATCCTGACAAAACATTTTCCTTTCGAAAAGAGTCTGTTTCACCCTTTTCAATAACGTCATCTTTATAGCTGACACTGTTACTTTTGTTCTGCTTTTGAAAGGCAAATGGTACACTCTCTGCAAGTAGAAAGAAAATTATAACAATATGATAATGTTGAACATATTAAAACACTGAGCCCACTTATACCCTGGGAATATTCAGATATATATTTAGGTGATACATCTAAGTGGGAAAATATTCTCAGAATTTCTGAAGTTACTGGTTCTGGCATTCATTTTTACATCCTAATTCTGATCTACATTCACTCCTCTAAGATAGTGCTCAAAGTTAATGTTTGCTGTAATCCAAAGGTAGCACCATTAACCATTGAGTTGCAATCACTAATCCTCCACTGGTCTGAAGTAGTCAAAATATTGGCAGGCTGAGTGCAGCCCTGGGCAAATGGTGACTCAGATAACCACAAGATTAACCTCAATGCACTACCCAAGGTCTCTCCCTTAAAGCTACTCACGTTTACTGCTGCTGGAACTCTTCCTCCTCTTGCTGTTCCTCCTCCTCCTCCTGCTCATTCTCAAATACTCTTCAGCAGTCAGCCTTCCATCAACTGCAAGACAAATCAAAGTAAATAAACAATATTTACACTCTAGGGTTAGACCGACATATTGGTTTGCAGATATATCAGGCCAATATTGTCCTGAGTGCCCAATATCGGACATTGGGCAGTCAGTGCCCACTGCTGATATTCCTGACCACAGCTGCATAAAAACATAGAAAAAAAGGCAATTAAATTGTTTTCTTTGCACATTTAATTCATTCATTTAATTGTTCAATAATGCTAATTTTTTGTAAATTAATTACACATTTAAAGGCCTAACGTATCCCAGAGTTTCTCCTACCATTGAATAGGTTGGTGGGTCACCCTGCCTTAAAGAACTGCTAACCCAAAAATAATTTCATTAGTCTGGTTTAAATGGAGAATTCCACAAGATGTGTACATGACCAATAAGAGTTTCTTAAAAATCAGTAACAAGTGACTCCATGTATCTATTGTTTAGATAAGATTCACGTATTCCATGGATCCTAATTGATTATTGTCAAGTCTGAATTAGATTCACATCAGTGATAAAACAATTAGCAATATAGAAGCATTATGGATTTGTTATTATATAAATATAAGATAAATGTAATTATATTAGACATTATTTCCTGCCAATCATTATAATGCTGGTTTATTAAATTGGCTAACAAGACAATGGGACTATGGTGTTTTGCCTTGCCAATAGACTTCACAGATCCCTGCTTAAGTTCATTCCAAAATGAGGGATTTATTCTGTTAATAAATGAACCATGACTATAAATAGATTAAATTGATGTATTTCCATAAAATGGAAAAGATTTCAATAAATAATCATTACAGTATAATTTACTAAATTAATATGAATGTGTTTCTATGAAAACCATTGCATGATTTCCCAACAGATGCATTAGCAAAGATTGCAGTTCACTTGCAAAATGGACAGAAGTTTGATTCTGAACAAACTTTGAAGAGAAAACCAGGAAACAAAGCAATCACTTTACTGAATAATGTGCAATATGTATTAATTCCTTTCACATGCAAAACAATAGGCCCTGCTGCCAAGTTACCATGTTATTAAAAATAAAAACTTAAAAATGTTTGCTTGATAGTGGGCCACATTATGAGCAAGCAATTTCTTGACTGCCATTTGCTCTAGAAACACTTGGTAGATGTTTTCTGTCACACATTCCCTTGCCTTAAATATCCCTCAGAAATCCAAAATAATAAACAGCTGAGCATGACACAGTGACTTACCTTTAAGTGTCACGTCTTGATATGTGCTGTCAAATATCTAAATGTCAGATATTAAGAGGAAAGACTGACACAAGTTCCAAAAGGCCTGGGAATAAAGGTTACTGTTTGTCCAGAGACACCGCATTGTCCGTGCCTCTCACAGTGCTCCACTTCTTATTGTTTCTATTCTCAACCTAAAGCAGCTTATTACATCTAATCTCCTGAACCACATGTGATGTCAGTATGAAGCTTGTTTATTCAACGCCTACACCTTTCCATTGGTAAATGAGGACAATTACATACAAAATGAGGTGGAAAGGTACATGTTAGATTACTCATCAATTTGGGTTTTTGCCAGTGATTTTATAGAATGTGGGGTTCAATCTAGAATTGTCTGACTGAAGGCTGGGCATCTCAGAGCAGAGGGATTGGCTCCTGGGCATAGAGCATGAAACTCTTTATATTTAAAACTCGATAGAACACCAGCTTTATCAGTATTGATACTTGGTATGTATGTAGACATTAAAATTAGTAAAACATACAATACATTCATGCATGGGTAAAACATACAAAACAAATAAATGCAGTAATTTGTATCTTTTGAAAAAAATGAAACTGACTTAAATATGCTGCATGTGAATAAATGCCTTTGCTTTTTCACTAATATATCATGATTTGTACATAAACATAATATATTTTTATTTTTGTGTGGATACTTTTGACACCGTTCTTAAATGCTAGACGAGTTAAGCTCACCAGAATAACCGAGAATACGACTTCTGGTTTTGATGTACAGCCTTCAAAATAAAAGTGAGTGAGTGAGTGAGTTAAACGTTTAAAAATTGAATACACCGATCAGCCATAACATTAAAACCACTTGCCTAATATTGTGTAGGTCTCCCTCATGCCGCCAAAACAGCTCTGACCCGTCGAGGCATGGACTCCATAAGACCTCTGAAGGTGTCCTGTGGTATCTGGCACCAAGACGTTAGCAGCAGATCCTTTAAGTCCTGTAAGTTGCGAGGTGGGGCCTCCATGGATCGGACTTGTTCTTCCAGCACATCCCACAGATGCTCGATCGGATTGAGAGCTGGAGAATTTGGAGGCCATGTCAACACCTTGAACTCTTTGTCATGTTCCTCAAACCATTCCTTAAAAAAAAGTGTATTCAACTTCTGAAGGGATTCTGAACTGCTTGACTTGAATAGGCTGAGTATATTTCTCTTGCTTATCAAGTTGCTATTAGCTGTACTTAGACTGCTTCAGTACTAGTGCTTTATTCAATAGTCTGTTGTTAGATGCTAGTTGGTCAGTTTGCCTTTGTAGCCACACCTTCAGGCCTAACTATTGTTGTCTGTCCTTATATCTTGTTGTTTAGCTGTTTTGATTTAGTGTGTTATTTTACTAGCCTAGGGTTAATACAAGTAAGCCCAGTTTCTGTTTGTGTCATACCCCCAATTGGAGGTAGTTTCACCTGAGCTAGGACAATTGACTTGTTAATTGTCTAGGAGGGACCTGCACTCAGTCAGCACTCACTCACAATTAGCAATCAGTGGAAGCAGTCAATCACTGCTGCTTTGAAAGCATCAGGCAAATGAAGGCTAGGGCGAACAAAGGCAACGGGCGACTTTTTCAAATCCGACTTCTTCAAGCAACGGTCTTCAAAGATTGGGTGCTTCTTCTTTTCATATCATTATTTAAACCCTGTCATTGTACTGTGATCTACCATGTGCTTGCTTCTTACTCCTGTCTACTCCTCTTTCCGGTGGTCGCACAGACGCTGGGTCACACCCACTAATCTTATCTATCCTACTCTCTCAACTCACGTGGAGCAAGTGGTGGCAGGGGGCTATGGAATTGCCAGTCGGCTGTGCCGAAAGCTCAGTTCTTCTCAGGCTATGCATCCTTGCTCTCCCTCAACTGCTCTAACTGAGACTTAGATCACCCCAGAAAACACTGCCACACCCGCAGCTCTGTCAGATATGTACTCTTTCTCTCACACTCCCAGAGCTGCGAGGTGAGGTTGTGGTACTGGCCTGCTAATTTCCCCCAAATGGAAATACTCTTTTTTCTATTTCACAATTCTCTCCTTCCTCCTTTGAATTTCATGCTGTCACTGTTTCTTATCCAGTCAAGCTCACCATTGCGGTTGTTTATCGCCCACCAGGCCCTCTTGGTGAGTTCTTGGAGGAGCTTGACACACTAGTCTCCCACTTCCCTGACGATGGCTCTGGACTCATCCTTCTCGGTGACTTCAACATCCAGACTGAGAAGCTCGACTCTCTTCTTCCTTTCCTCCTTCCACCTATCCCTCTCCCCATCTCCTGCTACCCACAAGGCTGGCAACCAGCTGGATCTAATCTTCACCAGACACTGTTCCATTGCTAACCTCTCTGTCACTCCTCTCCAGCTCTCTGACCATTACTTCATGTCCTACTCTCTCTCGCTCCTCTCCCCCCTTACATCATCCCCCTACCCACATGGTTTCTTCCCGTCGCAATCTCCGCTCACTCTCCCCCACTGATCTTTCCTCTTCTGTTCTCCCTGCCCCTGAATCCTTCTCCTATCCCCTGATACTGCCACTGATCATTTTCT
>OOFE01048724.1:0-15066 GCA_900323365.1 Monocentris japonica
GGTATGGTCTTCTGCTGCTGTAGCCCATCTGCTTCAAGGTTCGACGTGTTGTGCATTCAGAGATGGTATTCTGCATACCTTGGTTGTAACGAGTGGTTATTTGAGTTACTGTTGCCTTTCTATCATCTCGAACCAGTCTGCCCATTCTCCTCTGAAATCTGACATCAACAAGGCATTTTCGTCCACACAACTGCCGCTCACTGGATATTTTCTCTTTTTCGGACCATTCTCTGTAAACCCTAGAGATGGTTGTGCGTGAAAATCCCAGTAGATCAGCAGTTTCTGAAATACTCAGACCAGCCCGTCTGGCACCAACAACCATGCCACGTTCAAAGTCACTTAAATCCCCTTTCTTCCCCATTCTGATGCTCGGTTTGAACTTCAGCAAGTTGTCTTGACCACGTCTACATGCCTAAATGCATTGAGTTGCGGCCATGTGATTGGCTGATGAACTATTTGTGTTAACATGCAATTGAACAGGTGTACCTAATAAAGTGGCCGGTGAGTGTATATACATATGTATACATATATATACATATATATATATATATAGCTTAAGTGTAGAATATGATTTAAAGAGTGATTAAGAGTGGAAGATGATCTTTTCTGTGGAAAGGTCAGTGTGTGTGTGTCAGGTGTTGCTGGAAATCCTGAGACAATACCTTCTGAACTGCTTAAACCTGTGCACAAAAAAGTGCAGGCCATTTCCATTGTCCAATCACCATAAATGGTCACTGATGGCTTGAGCAACACTACATATACATTATCTTCAATTATGTAATGGAATTTCATTTAATCATTTGTCATGAAAGGACAACTAATCACCTAACTAATCAGGTCTCTGGTGATTTATAACTGTTAAATGATGGCATACACAGTTTGCTACTATGTATTATGATTTGCTGCTGGAATGTGGAAGACAAAGGTTATAAATACAGACCAAAACCCTGCAAAGGCAACAGCAGATGTATCTTGCATCATGCTTTGTTCCTCTATAAAGATACTGCCCACCTTGCAAATTCAGGGTGGCATATGAGTGTACTTTTCTGATGCAACAGTAGCCAGTTGTTGGGTTGCTTGGTTTAGTGACACAGAACATCACAAACACAATCATAACTAAATGAATTGACTCAAATGATACAAACTGGCACTACAAATTTCATTGTAGTGTTGTACATTTATTGTGGTGTTAAGAGATATGTTTCTTACCTGATGCATTTTCTCATGCAAATTATTTTTTTCTCTAGTTTTCCTGCCAAGACACAAACGATCTTTGACAGGTGACAACCTCTGGTGATTCAGGCTACCTATTTTCCATATCCCTGTTTGATGATAAAGTTACTTAGCATGACATTGTGTAACAAGCCAGTGGCAATGTTTTCCACTCCCATAGTGTGACTGCTAGATTCAGATGTGTTTTGTTATCTTTTGTCACCGTTGTTCACATGGAATGCCAGTTCTCCATGTTTCATGATGCAACACTGGGTTTGGATTGAGACAGTCTGAAACGTGGTATCAGAGCAGTGGTTCTGCTGCATGCTTTCAAAAATGCTGTGTCACTGTGAGACGTGAAGGATACGGAGCATTAATAACAGATTAATAACAGAATGATCAACAGTTGATTATTTGTCCTGTTTGTGTTCGCAATATATCAAATATTTATACTGATGTGCACATGCATCCAATTCTGCTTTTGTCAGTTAGTGTGTCTTCACTGGCACAGAGGCATATACACTGACATTCAAAATCAGTGCTGATATAGGTTTTCATGGAGTACTTAAAATAAATTGGTGTGGCAGCATTATATCACACTTTACATTATCTAAAGAAGAATCCAATGTTCCCAAACTCAAAAACAGAGCTATGATGTTGGAGTCATCTTAGCATCAGCACTTTGCTCTCCTCAAATAAATGAAATAGTCCTGCTTCAGAGCTGAAGCCACAGCAAACCAGACATTATTTAATGTCATATGTGGCCTAAAAAGGTACCACATGTTCACAAACTGAGCTTTTGATTAAGTTAGAAAACAGATCATTTTTAGCCTGAAGGATAAGGGTGAGACAGGAGCTTTTTGAATGTCGTACAATTAAGTTATGTCAAGAGATAATATACCCAGCCTCTGCTCGCTTTTCTCCAATGTCCAGTTTTTACTTTAACTTATTTCCAGGTTTATCAGGTTGTTTCATTAGGGAAGCACATGTTCTGATGTTTTTGTGATGGCTACGGTGGGCACATCTTATCAGATTCATTATGCCGGTGTTGCTTGTACAAAATCTCCTAAATGTTTTTTATAAAATAATCTATTTGCCATTTATTGTTTGGTACATTAAGTCACTGGCTCATTCATTGTACATCACATGCAAGTGTGTGTGTGATGTATCCAAGATATCATAAAAACCTGTTTTTAAAAACACAACCTGTCTGACCATATAAATCTTGATTTTGTTCACAATTTGGCTTGTAGATGGAAAATTCAGGTTTGAACTAACCAGCAATATTAGATAATGGCAGTAGCCAACAGTGAGAAATGAGGAAATCTATGGAAACATAGTTGACAAACTTATCTAAAAACTTTGTATAATAGATTGTTCAATTGCTGATCAACAAAGTCTTGAAATGTTGTGCATTATTGCTTGTAGACCCACAAAAAAAAGCAGTGTACACAAATATCACAGGAGCCCGATAGTGAGTTTATTCACAGTGCCATAAGTAACAAATACATGGAGATTCATGAATTTTAGGTGATCTTAGACAACCCTGGTTCAACATAGTATAATAATCACACTATCCAGAGTTGTGGTTAGTATTACACCATTACCTACTCAAGATGACAAGTTTTGAAATTGATCACTTCAGGCATTGATGTTATTTCATGTAAATTCAGACACTGGACATGATCGGGACAATGAATGACACGAACCACATTTGAAAGGAGTCGTCGT
This sequence comes from Monocentris japonica, assembly GCA_900323365.1. Lineage (NCBI taxonomy): Eukaryota > Metazoa > Chordata > Actinopteri > Trachichthyiformes > Monocentridae > Monocentris > Monocentris japonica. The sequence continues at coordinate 2,944 of OOFE01048724.1, forward strand.
TTATTACAGAACATAAGGAAACTGTATCCAATCTCTACATATGGAGCATAATACAGTATAAGCTACTTGCTCTTCTGGAAGTTGGACGCATGTTGATAGGAGGGGAGAAAGCGGTTCAGAGGGGTAGGGGAAAGAGGAAATAGAAAAGGCACTCTTACACTCACTAGCCAACTGGATGACCTGAGTGGCAAAAGAGAACAAAACTTGAAACCCTAGCAAAGAAATGATGGCTATGTAAACAAGGCTGGTTTCTCTGTACAACACCAACCAGACGTTGCCATCCCATTCATGAAGATGGGTGAGAGCCAGGAAATACCAGACATTTATGATTTCAAAATTCACCCACCCAAAGTAAGTAAAAGATCTACAGTCAGGAAAAAAAAAAAAAGCTAAATATTAAATCACATTTGCCAGTGACATTTCCTTGTGGAGAGGCACACCAAAGCTTTTCTGTACGACACTTTGGAGCCACAAGTGAAACACTGAAGATTCATGATCATCGTGTCAAAGAATGAAAGATTCAATAACTAAAATGTGTTTAAAGCCGCCTTCTGAACCCTCAGCTTCTCTGTATCCACACTGAGTTTCAGAAAACAAATAAATAGTGTGATGGTTTGATTTCTATAGTTATCCGATAAGAACTTCTTTGTGGCAAAAACATGAACATGTTCCTTTAGCATAAGGATGGGAACCAGGTTTCTCTGTAGCTACACCTGCCATCAATATACTTAAGGAGTAAGTGGGCCTTTAGTCACATCAAGCCATAAAACAAGTGAAACTACATTTATTAAAAAAGGACTTGTTAAAAACAGAACTTCAATGGACAATCCAATTTTTCCTCCAAAACAACTATTACCACTTCCCCTCCAGACCAGAGCAGTGACATAGCAGCTTCTGACTTTTCTGTATTACGTCAGAAAACAGCAAAGGTCTGTAGGGGAACCAGAATCTTTTTGCTCATTTGAGAGTTTAATAATCAAGATTTGGCTCGCCCCTTGGCCTTCAATGCATAGCATTTTTTTTTTTCTCTTTTTAAACAGCAACAACCCTTCACCTTTAATAGTGCCATTCTAGCATCCTCCACAAAGACATGAGAATAAAGCTAACAAAAATAGGGGATTAATTGTACCAGACTGACAACAGGAATGTTGAGAGAAAAGCCAAACTAGTTAGGGAAAGCGTGAGATCAGGCAGCATTTCTGAAATAGTTATGCTTCCGCTTAGACTTCCAAATTTTAGACGTCCCACAGATTCCTTACTTCACTAGCACCAGTAAATTAAAAGGTGGTCTCATATAGCCCAATATGCTACCACCATGCCACTGAATAGAAGACTGCTGATCTTGACTGAGTGTGGAATGCCAAAACAGGCTGACCTAACTGCACCTATACAGTGTCTATCACTAGAAGTGAGGGACCCTCAAGAAGTGGGAGAACTTTAAGCACAAATTGAGTTGAGTGCGATTTATCTAGAACCCATTCTATTCTTTAAACATCAGGTTTCTGAGGCATGTCTCCTAGGATCTAGTATGAAACTGCCAACAGCAAAAAAAAACAAAAAACAGGTAAGACAAAGAAGGGAGGTGGAGTGAGGAAGGGATAGTCATGGGGTTAAGTGATGCCATTATGAGAGAGAGGTTAAGTGCATTTCACCCCCGGAACCTTGAAGGCTTCTCTGTAGTATACACCAACAAGCCTGGGGGGAAAAGCTCAACAGGTTTAGTATTTGAGTTTTTTGGGCATCTCCCATGGGAAGGAGTCTCGGCCAAAGTGGCCATAGGCCGCGGTCCTCTGATACATGGGCTTCTTCAGATCCAGCTCCCTGGAATACATAATCGACACATTTAGCAGCAGTCACATCAAGTGGCCTCAGATGCACGCATCCACAACGCTCATATCAGCCAATGGGGAGTGTCGAGAGCCACAAAAGAAAACCATAATCAGAGGTTTGTTAGACCAGCTGGTAAAAAAGGGGGAAACTCGTGAAGCTTCGACACTTACCCAGCCAATTCATCCTTGACTAGTGTGGCAACTGCAGCTTGCAGATGGAAAGCACACTGATGCCATTTATAAAAAGACACTTAAGTCTATTGAATGTGAGCTAAGGCCTCAATCATGCCAAGTATCTTGAATGTCTACCCAAATATGATCAAAGACTTTTTATGTCTACATGTGTTTAGCTCCATTTATAATATCAGTTGGCAAACCCATCAAAGCTTCAATAAAACAGAAGCCAAACAAAAAAGCACCAGGAGCAGCAAAATAAATAACTGTCAACCCACTGCCATGTTTATCATTGAATCACACGAGAGGGTAAAATTAGCCTTGAACTCTGGATGATGCAACTCAAGCAAAAGCACAAGAAACAGGAAGGAGCCAGGACTTGCCGATTCAATTAGTGGCAGGCAGGCTTCAGAGGATATACATTACCTGACAATGACCCCAGGACGGAGGTCAAAGTTCTTCTTCACAATGTCAAGCAGCTCTCTCTCACTCTTATGGGAGGTCCCATAGTGGAAGATAGAAATGGAGAGGGGATGGGCAACTCCAATGGCATAGGACACCTAATACAGCACATATGCATGTTATATCAAGCATACCAACAAACAGAAAACTTCAGGCAGGAACCGGATGAAACCCTTTTCTCCAAAGCAAAGAAATCAGGTTTTCATACTATCCCTCACCTGGACCAGCACCCTCTTGCAGAGCTCAGCCTTCACCAGGGACTTTGCTACCCAGCGGGCAGCATAAGCAGCGGAGCGGTCCACTTTCGTATAATCCTTCCCAGAGAAGGCCCCACCACCATGGGCGCCCCAACCGCCATAAGTGTCGACAATGATTTTACGCCCTGTTAGGCCAGCATCTCCCTGTAATAAAAAGTAACAGAGGTTGAAGATGTTAGGTAAATGCAGTTACATGAATTAAAAGTTATCCAAATTGGATTTATCCATGTTACATAAACAATTCACCTGTGGGCCTCCAATGACAAAACGCCCGCTAGGCTGCAGATGGTAGACTGTGTCGTCATCCAAGTAGATGCATGGAACCACGGCCTTGATGACCTTCTCCTTCAGGGCGTCCCTCATCTCCTCCAGGCAGATGTCCTCATCGTGCTGTACGGAGATGACAATGGTGTGCACACGCACTGGAAGCATTGCGCCACGATCCTGCCGATACTGAACAGTCACCTGTACAGGAGGTGAAAATATAGAGGGGGTAAATATGCACACTATACAAAATTTTAATCTCATCAGCACAAAATAAAGTTATAATAGCCAGAATAATAGCTCTACCTGGGTCTTTGAGTCTGGTCGGAGCCATGGTAGGGTGCCATTGCGACGCAGTTCAGCCATCTTGGCATTAAGCTTATGGGCAAGGACAACGGTGAGAGGCATGCACTCCTCAGTCTCATCAGTGGCATAGCCGAACATCAAGCCCTGCAGAGAGAGATTGATTTACTGTCTCATATGAGTAGAGCAGTTCATAGCCTCAAACACCACAAATGGCAAGGCACCTGACTCAAATTTCAACTGCTATTACCAACCTGGTCTCCTGCCCCAATGTCCTCCTCGTCGCGGTCAATGTGAACACCCTGAGCAATATCAGGAGACTGCTGTTCCAAGGCCACCAGAACATTGCAGGTCTTATAGTCAAAGCCTGTGTATGGCACAAACAGTAACACAAAATTAGATTCGGTCTGTTGAGAGAAAGAGACAATTGACAGGCATGAATTAAACTAAAGAATGCGACCACAAATCATGCTGTACCTTTGGAAGAGTCATCATATCCGATATGGCGAATGGTGTCACGAACAACTTTCTGATAGTCCACTGTAGCACGTGATGTCACCTCACCTGCCAACAGGACCATCCCAGTCTTGGCAACAGTCTCTGCATGAGGTAACAGAAAATGTAAACAATTTACCCCCAACGATAACATGCAACTCAATCAATCAATCAACAAAGTTACTAGCATAAGTTTTCTTACCACATGCAACTTTGGCGTCAGGATCCTGCTTAAGGTGGGCATCAAGCACTGCATCGCTGATTTGATCACAAATCTTGTCTGTAAAACGGACAACGAAATTTAGCAAGTTTAGCAAAGTGACATCAGGAATGACCAATTCAAAACACTACAGAATGTTAGTGGCAGAAAACAAAGAGCTTAAGTGAACTGTGGCAGTTTAGCGCCACCAGCTCGTGTTCAGTGGGAGGGGCCCGTAGTCTTTTCTCCGTCGCCATTTCAGCATGTTCACGTGTGGTGGAAGGGGGCGCGCACCCAACAGAGGACCGAATCCAAACGTGTAAAGTACATGATCGAACACAACCATAAGGCTTTAAGAGAACATAGCTACCGTAAACTCTACACTATGCATGTTAACGGATATTACGAAGCATCTAACGCCGCAACGCGTGTGAGCTTCATGAACACGCCCGGATGAACAGTCACACTCATTACGTTATAACACATGAACCAATTTCAAAGATATACGACTTGGTAGGACACAGCATATACATTTGCAGTACAGTGAATAGCCGACTCTTATGCCCATACTGGCGTGTCCATCTTCGTTGTCAGTGGCCCAAACACGCGGCAGGATAGCCAGTTTAGGTAAACTTAGCTAGCTAGCGTTAGCTAGTAGCGCGTGCTTTTAAGACCTCCGCCGGCCCAGTGACGTGAACATAACTGTCCAGGCCGTAACATTGAATGCCTATCTTTAGCCCACGCTTCCTCATCAAAGTGAATTGTCGAGTTCACGGTAGTCGGTAGGCACAACTCAAAACATCGAACGCATTTAATTTGTTATTAAGGACAAACTGATAAACGTCTGATGTGTCAGTCTTACCGGGATGCCCTTCTCCGACCGACTCCGAGGTGAACAAGAAGCAGTCCTCGTCAATAAGAGAGTTATGGAAACCGTTCATCTGTCCGTTCATCATTGTTAACGGCGTTTACTGATAGGAAATGCTGAAGTATTGTTCACGACGTATTTGTCAAACCAACTAGGCTGTAGTAGCGCTGCTTCGGTGTACCCCTCAAGTCTAGTAGCCTATCTCCAGTCTCTCATTGATGTATAAGCCTCTCAGCGCAGCTCCCCAGTATTTATCCAGTAGAGGCAGACTCTCCTGACGTCACTGTAGAGGTAGACCATACCATTGAAGCCAGCGAGGGGGTAGTACATATTGTACAATAGCCCTCTGGCAGGGGCCATGTGCTGTCAAAGGTTACAGTGATCAGGAGGTCTTGCTCAGTCAGCATCCTTACATCAGCTCTCACCTTATCAGTATGTATGTATGTATGTATGTGTGTATGTGTGTGTGTGTGTGTGTGTGTGAGAGAGAGAGAGCGAGCAACTGTGATCAATAAAAATGCTGACATTTTGGCTGGACATTGTGTTGTGTTGTCTACCTAGATGAGGTTTGTTGCGACTCTAAAAAAGATGATTTAGAATCACATTCCAAACACTCATCACCATGCACACACACATTCACTTAAGTGTGCACACACTGCAAGGTATGAGAAAATGTGTGATTGAATTGCTTTAAGTATTCCTTCATGTCCAAATTACTGCTGAATAGTAGGTCCTGGTCTGAATGCTTATCACTTGATGCTCCTTAGCCTTACCATCTGTAGGATCATGCTTCCCTCTTCATGTTCTGTGGTATTTTAGGTAGTTGAAAGTTGATTGACTATCATCTGCTTGTGCATGTTGGTAATTCAATTCATGTATGGAACATCTCCACTGGATTGTTTGACAAAGTGACCCTATTTAGTGTTGTCTTTGTGAAGTCTAAATTGTCACTTATTACTTTTCAGTGCTTTCAGTGGTCATGACTAAACACCTTGACTATCTCAAATAAAGTAACCTGAGTCAGAGAATCTAGTTTAAAAACTGTGACACTAGTTTATCTCTACATCTCTGCTGGATTCCTTGACAAAGTAGTCTTTCTTGCCGCTCAGATTTCATGCTTTACTGAATTTCTCCCCCGGGGCTCAATAAAGTATCTATCTATCTATCTATCTAGAACACGTTGATCATTACTTTTCAGTGTTTCACTTGTGGCTCCAAAGTGTTGTACAGAAAAGCTTCGGTGTGCCTCCACAAAAGATTATCACTGTGATGAATATTTAGCTTTTTTTCTGACTGTAGATCTTTTTTTACTTTGGGTGGGTGAGTTTTGAAATCCCCATAAATGTGTGGTACAGTTTTCTCACCTATCGTCATGAATGGGATGGCAACGTCTGGTTGGTGTTGTACAGAAAAACCAGCCTTGTTTACACAGCCATCCTGTCTTTGATAGGGTTTCATGTTTTGTTTTGTTCTCTTTTGCCACTCAGAGGTCATCCAGTTGGCTACAGTGAGTGTAAGAGTGCCTTTTCTATTTCCTCTTTCCCTTACCCCTGTACGGAACCACTTTCTCTCCTCCTATCAACACACATCCAACTTCCAGAAGAGCAAGTAGCTTATACTGCATTATGCTTCATATGTAGAGATTGGATACAGTTTCCTTATGTTCTGTAATAAATGACGACTCCTTTCAAATGTGGTTCTTGTGTCATTAACCACAATACACCATGACCCCCAAATAAACAATCACATACACCATGGACAGATCGAGAGCAGATGAAACTGCGGGAAATATTGTTGAAGCAGCAAAAGTAAAACTATTCTGCAGAGAATAGAAAAATAAGCACTAAAAACAGCAGAAAAAAATAAATCAAATATTGGGTGATGTAAACACGCCTACAATAAAGTAAAGTAGACATACTACAAAAAATACTATTATAATGAGTAAATACGAGCAATACAAATACATATTTTCTGCTGCTAAAGCTCGAGGGGAGAAAAACTGCAGGTAATGTTAATAGATTGATCATTAAGGCACAGTGGGTGTATTTCTCAGTCACAGTACAATCAGTTGCACTGATGTGGTCAGGTCAAGAGGTCACCCTAGGCTGGTATCCATTGGCCAATACCTAGAGTCTAAGCTAATGTAACAAGACTGTGTCGATCCCACACCAGACAAAATCAAAGGCGTCATAAAATTACAAGTATAGAATCATACTTTTATCAATGTTGGTTATATGATTGTGAGAATATGTAGGTTTTGAGTTTAGATTTGAGGTTTTCCAGGGATCGAAAATCCTGATTGAAAGAGGGAGTTGAAGTTAGATCTGGCCTGGATTGGGAGCCAATGCAGGGAGGACAAAATAGGTGTAATATGATCAAATTTTTGGTCAAAAGTCTTGCCACAGCATTTTTGACAAGTTGAAGGTTTTTAATACTGGAGATTGTCAGGCCAGAGAATAGGACATTACAGTAGTCGAGTCTTGATGAAACGAAAGCATGCACCAAAATTTCAGTGTCAGTCAGTGTTAACAGGGCAAAGTTTTTGCAATATTGTGAAGGTGGAAAAACACTGCCATCATGATATTTTTTATGTGCGAGTCGAACAAGAGGTTCCGAGAGTCAAGCAGTAGATCATTTGCCACCCATCGTAAGTGCTGTTGTGGTGAGGCCTAAAACCAGATTGAAAAGGTTTGCATAGATCATTGGCTACTGTTCTTTTGAGGACTTTGGAGAGAAAAGAAAGGTTTGAGATTGGCCTGTAATTATTAAGGACACCGGGATCAAGATCAGGCTTTTTGAGCAGGGGTTTAATTATAGCCGTTTTAAAGGCAGAAGACACAATACCAGTAGAAAGTGAGGTATTATCATTATTAAGTATCTTGCACTATAAACCTCTGCTTCACAAAAGTACAAATTACATACCTGTTGCACTTCCTGCAACACTTTCATTCTATATGTTTATTTCACAGACTCAATCAGACATTTTAGAATTACAGACAAATCCTGTTTAAGGATCTCTGTCCTTTCTGTGCTGAATTGGAAATCCTATGAGCTGCTTTCACATAATCGGGTGGCTGCTTGTTACTTCACATATATCCAGCCAGCTTTGTAAATTAATGAAAGAAATTTGTGTTCGGCTCAACCGTACATGATATGCATGTAGTTTCAGTATTAAGTACACAGTCCTGTGTACTTAACACACCTGTAACACACTTTTGTTTGGAATGGTAATGCTTCTATTCAACTTTGTTTATGTTGGAAGAAAGTGACCTTTTATCTTTTACAATGGCTTCTGACAATATTTACTTATGTCTTGTGTTTACTTTGAGCCACATTTGCTCATAATGTAGGAAGGTGTCTGCCTATGGGGAGGAGTGGATGACAGAATGTTTCCACCTCAGAAAACATCTAGCATTTTATAACCTTAAATAATGTCTGGGAGTACTCCTTGTCTTGGAAAGCTGGCGTGGCATATTTTTACATCACTGTAGTTACAGTGTATCTGATACAGGCCATGAATAGTATTCATGCTCAAGTAACATCATTAAGTACAGAGCCCAAGCCTTTTCTGAACCTCATCTGCAGCAGCTGTCCATTTTCACTACCAGTTTTGCTCACTCCAACTTCTATATTTAACTCAGAATGGTGGGGGGTTGTACTTGGGCTACACTTCCACAGCCTTGAATGGGCAAGATCATCTACTCATTGACAACGGCAACACTGTAGCGTTTCACAGGCCACACATTGTTTAAAGGGGACATTTATGTAGAGTAAGGCAGTTGATTAAGGCTCAGAAGCCTCCTCTTGGTTCCTTGTACAATTTCATTGGCGATGACCACCTACTGAACAATACAAGGACTTTGCTGTTGCAGTCACTTGTATTAGTAATGATATAAAGCACTCAGATAAGGTTTAAAGTCGAAACCGTGTTCCCACAGAATAAGGAGGAACAGACAAAAGAATCACTGTGCTGGAGTCCTAACAGTGTATCCTCCCCATAACAAAGAGCTCAGAGGACACCACCTGTGCTTGGCTTGCAGATGAAACCAAACAGGGCGCTATACCAAAGGATACCAAAGGAGAACATGATGTTGAGACCAAGAACATTCTAAAGACTGTTGTGGACAGAAAGATAATACCTTGTGGTACTGTGGCCTTTAATTTGTTCACAGCTAATGCACGAGCTGCAGTGAAATTGCCGAGTGGGCTTCAAGGGGCAGTTGAGAACCGTGCTAGAGTGAGAGGGGCAGAACCAGGCTTGTCAGCTGTTTGGTCGAGGTTAATGGAGGTTACTCCGTCAGGTTTGGGTGACAGGATGATGCAATATTTGTATCCTCTTTCTCTACTGTACACGTGTTGAAAAGTAAAACCAAAATAGTTTCTGTATCATCTACAACAATTTATGTTCAGTTCTAAGATTTGAAGCCTGGAATAGGAGGAAACGTGGACATTGTGACCACTGACCACTGATACAAATTTCTAGCAACTTTGCTTAATATGGCGATAAATGATTGAATCTTGAAATGCATACAGTAGCCTTTGCAGTAAGGCAGTATGAACCATCCTTATGTGTTTAATTGCATTATGTACAGTGCATAACTTTTAAGATTGTGAGAATATCTGAATGTGTGTAGTGTAATTTGAGTGTATTGAATAACACCTTATCATCAGGACTATCTCCTATCACATCACATGGTGATAAAGGTTATAAAGGTGCATTTGCTTATGCTTGTACCTTTGTGTCAAATTGTCTTTTTTGACTGTGTTGTCTCGACTTGTTATTTATGTATCACCTGTCTCTGAGATTGCTTCATTTGGTTAGTGAATGTTCAGGATTAAGCTAATTAGAGAACAGCATAAAGAAGTAGTCTAAGATGAAAATGTGAGGTGGAAATGTTAGAGGAGTTGATCCAGATGATTAGCCTCCAAATCTGTATTTATTTTGTTGCAATCATGACCATTTTGAAATGAAAAGACCATGGCAGGAAATTTGTAATGTGATGTGATACAACACATACATCTTCAACAATTTGAGATAAGGCTAAACATCATTCATTCAAGCCCCCATGGCCTGCTACACAATATACCATGTGAAACTACACTGAGGAGGAATGTGGGAAATTAGATTAGATTAGATTAGATTCAACTTTATTGTCATTGCACAAAGTACAATGTACTGAGACAACGAAATGCAGTTTGGCATCTAACTAGAAGTGCAAATAGCAGTAAAGTGCAGAGTATGTGCATATGTACAGTGGTAGATAAATATTAAATAAACAGTAAAGGCTAGATATGAATATGGATATGCACAGGATGTATAAGATGAACAATAATGGCAGTATTAACAGGGTACAGTATAAACAGCAAGGTGACAGCTGAGGGGAGGAAGCTGTTCCTGAGCCTGCTGGTTCTGGAACGAAGAGACCTGTAGCGCCTCCCTGAGGGGAGGTGGGCAAACAGTCTGTGGCTGGGGTGAGAGGTGTCCTTGACGATGCTGCGCGCCCTTCGCAGACATCGCTTGTGGTGGACCGTCTCAATAAAGGGGAGTGAGGTACCGGTGATGCATCGGGCAGTTTTCACCACCCTCTGCAGTGCTTTCCGGTCTGAAACAGAGCAGTTGCCGTACCAGACTGTGATGCAGTTGGTAAGGATGCTCTTGATGGTGCAGCAATAGAAGTTCACCAGAATCTGAGGAGACAGGTGGACTTTCTTCAGTCTCCTCAGGGAGAAGAGACGCTGGTGAGCCTTCTTGACCAGGGTCGAGGTGTTGATGGTCCAAGAGAGGTCCTCGGAGATGTGGACGCCCAAAAACTTGAAGCTGGCGACACGCTTAACCTCTGTCCTGTTGATGTGGATGGGGGTGTGTGTGCTGGCTTTGGACTTCCTGAAGTCCACAATGAGCTCCTTGGTCTTCTTGGTGTTGAGGGCCAGGTTGTTGTCAGCGCACCACGTCGCCAGGTGCCGGACCACCTCCCTGTAGTCCGACTCATTGTTGTTGTTGATGAGGCCAACCACCGTTGTGTCGTCTGCAAACTTGATAATGGTGTTGGAACTATGTACAGGTGTGCAGTCGTAGGTGAAGAGGGAGTAGAGGAGAGGACTCAGCACACAGCCCTGTGGGACACCAGTGTTCAGGGTGAGGGTTGAGGAGGTGTGGTTGTCTAGCCGAACATATACTGGGGTCTGTTGGTTAGGAAGTCCAGTATCCAGTTGCAGAGGGAGGGGTTGATGCCAAGGTCTCCGAGTTTGGAGATCAGTTTGGAGGGGATGATGGTGTTGAATGCTGAGCTGGAGTCGATGAAAAGCATTTTGACATACACTATATGGCCAAAAGTCAGTGGACACCCCTACTAATTATTGAGTTCAGGTGTTTCAGCCACACCCATTGCTAACAGGTGCATAAAATCCAGCACAGAGCCATGAAATCTCCATAGACAAACATTTAGAATGGGTCGTAAAGAGCTCAGTGACTTTAAACGTGGCACTGTCATAGGATGCCACCTTTGTCACAAGTCAGTTCGTGCCCCACTAGATGGGCCCTGGTCAACTGTAAGTGCTATTATTGTGAAGTGGAAGCACCTAGAAGCAACAACAGCTCAGCTGTGGTAGACCACGCAATCTCACAGAGCAGGGCCAACGAGTGCTGAAGCGCGTAGCGCTTAAAAATCGCCAATCATCTGTTGCAGCACTCGCTACAGAGTTCCAAACTGCCTCTGGAAGCAACATCAGCACAAGAACTGTGTGTCGGGAGCTTCATGAAATGGGCTTCCATGGCCGATCAGCTGCATGCAAGCCTCACATCACCATGCGCAATGCCAAGCGTAGGCTGGAGTGACATTAAGCATGCCGCAACTGGACTCTGGAGCAGTGGAAACGTGTTCTTTGGAATGATGAATCACGCTTCACTATCTGGCAGTCTGATGGACGAATCTGGTTTTGGCGGATGCCAGGAGAACGCTACCTACCGGAAAGCATAGTGCCTACTGTGAAGTTTGGTGGAGGAGGGATAATGGTCTGGGGCTGTCTTTCAGGGTTTGGGCTTGGCCCCTTAGTTCCAGTGAAGGGTAATCTTAATGCTACAGGATACAAAGACATTTTAGCCAATTGGGCACTTCCAACTTTGTGGCAACAATTTGGGGAAGGCCCTTTGCTGTTTCAGCATGACTGTGCCCCTGTGCACAAAGCGAGGTCCATAAAGACATGGTTAGATGAGTTTGGTGTGGAGGAACTCAATTGGCCTGCACAGAGCCCTGACCTCAACCCCATTGAACA